>JALIZH010027577.1:0-116132 GCA_030522465.1 Rhipicephalus appendiculatus
AACAGCATAATTATAACTTTTGGACTAAAACCGTGAAATTTTTTCACGAAGGTGGGGTCCTACCGTAAGCGTCGATCTGTGAACGTTGTTAGGTCGCGCTCGTCCCGCGTGTGTTTGTTTCGTGCGTACTTTGTGCTTGAGCAGCGCTCTGCACGCTTCGATCTGCATGCCGTTCTTCGCCTGACATTCCAATTTGCTGCTATCGCATTCAGTGCTTCGGCCTGCAGTGAAATGTGACGGTTCTTTTTAACGCGATAGCGTTAAAAAGCTCGTTTCGCAGAAATTTCGGCGTCGGCGTCGGTGTCGGCGGCGGCGTCGGCGTCGTTGGTTGTGAGCGAAAAATCATCTTGTCCGTGACCGAAAAATCGGGAGAGAGGCAAATAAAATAAATAATAAAATTTTTCGGGTCCGAATGAGGATCGAACCCAGGTCGTCTGCGTGGGAAGCAGGTGTTCTACCACACATCCACACATCCATGCTTCTGCTTGTGTTTACATATGAAATAACTTCCTCTGCTTGGAAATACAGTGAAAATAACTGTCATGCTTTACAAACACACGCGTCCTGTATACAGGCGTCACAATACAACATGTAATATCGCAGTAATATTGCGTGGTACAAGCATACATTTTCATCGGGTGTCAGGAAATGTGAATATCATAACGACATTGTGGTTCAAAGCCGTCCACCCATTACACAAGGCACACGCGTTACTGCGCGTATTCCCTTAAGACCACGTAGTGGGTGCACAACAAAGTCGAAAACATTTCCCGCATTTCCTGCGCATAATTGCTCGTGGTTTAATGCATTCTACCCATTACGACCACATTGACTACATACATGGGAAGGCGATGAAAAAACTGGGATACTTAAGGAGGCGTTGAGTAAGTCCTCACCAGAAGTTAAGCTATTAGCCTATAAAACATTCATTCGGCCACTCCTGGAATACTGTGTCGCTGTTTGGGATCCATACACAAAAAGAAACATTTCAATATTGGAAAAAATACAGAGGAAATCAGTTAGGTTCATCTTTAATAAATACAGCTGCGAGGCATCAGTCACATCTCTTCTAGAAACGGCTGAGCTCGAAAAATTAGCAAATCGGCGATACCGCGAACGAATGAAACTATTTTATCTTCTTTATCATGGACAGTTAGGTATCCAAAAAGGATACATATCTAACAGACTCTCACAGGCGGCCTACTCGGTCCCATCATACTAAAAAAGTAGCCGAGTTCTCTAGCCACACCAACATGTTCCAGTATTCTTTTTTCCCGAGAACTGCAACTAATAGGAATTCCCTCCCCTCAGCTGTAGTGGAATGCCCGTCGCTATCATCCTATCTACAGGCCCTTCAGTCCATAAGACATAGCTCTGACGTAGTTTTACATGAACCCTGACGCTCTTTTTTCTTCCATATGTTTATGCATTCATGTTTTCACTATTTATTTAAATATCTTGCTGCTTTGCTTGTACGAACGCGTTGTATTCTTTTTTTCCTTTCCTATTTTTTTTTAATTCAACGTTTTTTATTGATGTTTGTTTGTGGCATTTCTTTTCATGTAATCGATAACCGAGGTTTTATTGTTATTGCCGCAATGCCTCATATGTGTTTACTGTAACCATTTTTTTTTTGTATTCACTTGTACCCACTCCTGCCTAAGGTCTGAAGATCAGACCGGCAGTATTGTAATAAATAAATAAATAAATTACATAGTATGCACTAAGTGATTGAAGTACGTACTAGGGACAAGATATCGCTATCGCGTTCAAGTCTTAAAGGCGAAGCTTAAGGGTCCCCAAATTTTTTTCTTGTAATCATATAATTTGGCGCTTCCAATAACATCGACAATTATGTCAACAGTGAATTACTCCTTGTCAGAATCTTACCAGATTTGTTAGTTATCCTAAGGCTCCAAAGTATCGGCACGTCGGGTGCTTCCATATCTATAAGGAAGCCCCTGGAAAGATAACAGAAATAAACAGCTTCGTCAAGTCACAATAAACGTCATTTTCTATAAGTGTTTCTTGGCACTCAGGTCAATTCGCTTTTGTTTGTAGCAAGGCTTTATTATAACCAAACATCGGAGTCCTTAAAATGGTGTGTTTAAGATTACATAAATATACAGAAACCTACCTGTGAAATTTCGTGCCTGAAACGAGAGCGATTATGCGAGAAACTGCTAGAAAAAAATTTGGCAGATCCCACTCATTCTGGGGAGTTGATGTCATGTGACGCAGTAGGCGATTAGTGGTATATACCGATTTTTTATTGCTTTGGATCAAGCGTTGTGAGTTGCACAGACTTCTTTGGGCATTTTGAGAAGTAATGGGTATGTCATGAGGAGGTCCATAACGAGGAATATTTGACGAGGTGGTGGGGGGGGGGGGGGGGCACTGGCTGAACGCTTTGTCTATTGGATAGCACATATTTTGTGGAAAGTATTTATCTGAGGATGCGACAATTCGACCTGGGAAGGGCTCGTGTGATGCCTCCCCTCACCTCCCTGGTTGCGGAATGGACTGTTGGCTCACCGGGTACGTCGAATTCACTGACGCTAAAATGGTATCTTTGTGGTCTGACGTGGCTCCGGTACTCGCTTTAAAGAACAGACGTCAGTTTTATCGAAATTATTTGGTACGGTATTGTGCGATGATGTGCGCATCATAAGAAGCGGTTTTCGCCGCATTGCTCCAGGTTGAGCAATGGTTGACCACAGCTTGCTGATTGACAGTAGTTCATATGTAATGTTGATTACATGGTTCAAGTGCCGACAGCGATCACTGCTACCACAGTTAACGTTGCTGCAATGTGATACCATTATAATCATTTTCCTAAGTATTTTCAACCATTGTGGATGAATACTTGACTGCCGTGCCTGGGTTCGATAGCCGCTCTAACCGCGATTTTGAATCTTTCCGTCCTTCCGATATTTCCCTGTCTGTCAAGGCTGCCGACACCTGCCCCGCATTTTCGCCGACGCAAACTCCATAACGTACTCACGTAGAAAATTTTGAAAGTCTGTCTTCAGCGCCCCAGGAATGATAGAAACTGTTAATCACCTGTGGCCCATACACAAATTCTATGGGCCGTGGTATACCGGTATATGGCACACGCAATTGCAGGAAAGGTTTTTATGACGTGCCCGACAAAAACTCATGCTATTTACGCAACGACCCGTTCATCATGTTCGCCACTCACTAGAGCCCTTGCATGCAAATTTTGGTATTTATCAAATTAAGGAGACGACCCCGAGAGCGCAGGGACGTAGGCGCCTACATAGATAGATATGTAGACATCTATAGTGCGATTCGTTCGGTAAGTAAACTGCGGTTGGTTTGTTCAGAAACGCTTCGCCTCAAAAATAGCCATTATTAGGAGGCTTTTCCGCACGCCATCCTAAGTAATATCCGGTAACCACATATCGTAAAGTGCCCAAATATCTAACATTTTGAAGTCAGCTTGGTCAAACACACCATACTGAAAACCAACACCTATCCATGTAATCTTCTCAGGCGGCATTTGAAAGCTGCCGACAAGAAAACGCTAAAAAAAGGCGGCGGTGTGACGCTACCAAAATTATTGCAATGGTGTATACCAATCACCGATTGATTCATAGCGAAATACATTTGTGGAACCTCTGGAAATGATTTGTCAAAAATTGAATCTCACCACGTGGAAGGTGTCATTTTCGACCCCTCTTTAGGTAGTTTGGTGGGGAAATTCGCCACTTTGCTACCTTTCGTTTGCTCTTTTAGCAGAAACCGGTATGGAGAGCCTGTTGCAAGCTATAAGCAGCCTCTCCCTGTTTTCCTTCTTTTGCTCAGGGAGTCGTGGAATATTTCTATTGGCGTCATAACACACTCCACGTTGAATATTCAGGTGAAAGCCTTTAATGTCTCATGCTCACGTCCGTCCGTCCGTCCGTCCGTCCGTCCGTTGGTCCGTCCATCCATCCGTCCGTCCGAGCCCTGGTACGGAGCCAGGTTGCCGCCGGGGTGCGCAAACGGACGCCGGTCGCGTCGTACTCTACAGCGCTCGCGCTTTGCTTGCGTAGCGTCGCTGTGCACAGCGTTTGCAATCATTCCGACCGACGCCGTCTCAATGGACGCAGACTTTCGCGGAACACAGTTTGGAATTTACGAAAGGTGAAGGTGAAATAAACTTTATTTGGGCCTGGAGAACCCCGATCAGACACCCCCCGAAAGGGAGTCCGCCGCAGTTGCTGGCTGCGCCCACGCCGGTACTGGAAGACCATGGCCCTCCGCCCGTTCGCAGGCCTCCTGGACTGCCGAGAGCTGGACTGAGAGCTCGGAGCTTTTAAGGGCCCTCTCCCAGTCCTGTTCTGTGCTGAACTTCGCGCTACGTAACGCCGGGCACTGCCAGAGCATGTGAGCGAGTGTGCAATTATCCGCCCCACAGCTAGGGCATCCTGGATTTATGCCTTCAGCGAAGTGACTGAACGTGCCACGAGACGTTGATAATGTGAAGTTACTTCACATTATCAACTGTTAAGGCGGAGGGGGTACCTCCGCCTTGACAGTTGATAATGTGAAGTAACTTCGTGAAAAAGTGCCAAGTGGATCTCTGAAGCTCTCCGCGAACCCGCCTCCGGACCCGCCCGGACCGCCGCGGCACGTGATTTCTCGCGCACGGTTATGGGAAAGTTCATTGGCGTTGGGAACTGTTGGATGAACCCCTGAGCCCATGTGGGCAGGGAACCAGGTAATTGTGTGAAATCCTACTACATCCTTTCACCTGACAATCCGTCAATCTAAGCGCTGCAACGCGGATGGCGTTCGCGCGTTGCGCAAAGCGCGAGAAAATACGAACGCATGCGAACGGAGTAAGATTAGTCTCGCGTCTCGCTGCGATTCGCGGTAAAAAATTAAAAAATAAAACACGCACACATTCCGTTTGTGTGCCATCGCACTGAGGGTGTAAAAGAAAAAAAGACATGGCATAGTCAGTCGAATGGCCACAAGCTTTCGCCGAACAGACTTTGGAATGTAGAAAATGTCCTTCAATTTTGGGCTCAATTCTCCTGTCACGGTCTTTGACGTTCTAATCAGTCCACGTGTATGTAAATGACCGCAAGAAGCTTTCTCGTGAATGGAACAGCTGTCGTATCTAAGGTTTTCAGCGTTGCTATGCCACGAAGACATTTTTTAGGCATTACTGCCTCAGCCTTCTCTGCAAGCCAAATTTTTTTCGATTCGAGTCGTCACACATGGCAAGAGGCCCTCTGAACATCGTCTCTTGATCAATCTTCCTCCCGGTAGTTCACCCCCTAGGTATATATTCCGGTACTTACACATTCTTGTTTTATTTTTTTTTATTATTACCGCGCACTTGTCTCTTGATTTCAATTGGAGAGGGCTTTACTCAAAAATAAAACACTACCTCGACCTGAAACACGTGCAACAGTCACAGCGTTGGCTGTGGGAGCGGTGTCCCTTTGTTCACCCCAAAAGCTGTTTCACGTCGCTCACTCCCGTACCCTGTATACATCATTCGCAAGTATAAAATCTTCGATTATTTGTCCTCGAGCATCAGTTGCGATGCTTCCCCACAATATGCTATGAGCGTTAAAATCCCCTGTTATAAAAAAAGGTTCAGGCAGCTGGTTTAAAGTCAACTAGTTGATTTGAAACCAGCGTAGTTGTTGAGATGTAAATGGAACAAACTGTGACTGTTTTATGTGCTATAATTGTAGCAGCTGCAGCTTCTATGTGGCTGTTAACCGTCACTCGTTTATTAGGAACACCACTTTGCACAATAACAGCGACGCCACCAGACAACCGGCTAACCTGGGTCCGGTCTCGCCGTATGACAGTGAAGCCCTATAAAAAGTTTGTGTGCTTGTCGCCCAAGTTTGTTTTTCGTAGGCACAATGCCACAGGGGAGAAGTTGTGAACTATGTCTTTTATGTCACCTAAGTTATGTAGAAGTCCCCTGCAATTCCAGTTGATAATAAAAGCCAAAAGGTGAGGATTGCCACTACAAGTAAAGGGAAGTGAATAATGTTAGGTGGCATATTTCATGAAACCGCAGGTTCATTTACTTTACAGGGCCTTTATCAGGCCCCGTAATCAGCGTTTTATCTTTTTTAGAGCGGTCGAGAGTGTCCCGCCGCCCCTTCGGCGCTGCCTGCGCCGTTTGACTAGAACTGGTGTCCATAGCCTCCTGCGAGGCAGTGGGCACCCGCTCCACAGAGCGATCTGTGCGTCGCTTAGACTTCGCCTCGGACGACGAAGTCTTTGCCCCCACCGAGCCGGAGGTTGATGGGACTCCCTTGGCCTCTACATTGCCCTGGCTGCTGCCAGAGATTGTGGAGGCCACTGGTGTGGGCTGGTTGAATGTGGGGAGGGCAGCGTTAGCTGCTCCTACCGTTAGCTGCACGCAGAGCGTGGTCCGGGCGAATGCCAGAGGCCATTGTGATGCCGCCCCTCGTTGCACCACTTCGGCGAAAGGTGTTTTTAGTGTGAATGACGATGAGACCCATTGTCTTGCTTCCCGGAAGGTGATATTTCCCTTGACTTTTATACTGAGGATTTCGTCTTCTCTCTTCCAGGTTGGGCACGCTCTGGAGTATGCGGGGTGACTACCGTCGCAGTTTGCACAGAGAACCTCATCATATCTGCAGTCATCAGCACCGTGGCCGGTTGTGCCGCACTGAGCGCAAGTGAGCTGCCCTCGACAGCTGGCGTTTGAAACAACATCTCAGGTTTGGGATGTACGGTCGCACATGAAGTTTTATGTAACCAGTTTCAAGAGTCTCAGGTAATATGGTTCAACTGAAGGTGATTATTAAGTGCTTTGTTGCGATTTCGGTGTTGTTGCGTCTGATTGTGATGCGTTGTACATGTGTTACGCCCTCGTCCTTCCATCCCTCAAGGAGTTCTTCTTCATTCAACGTCATCAAATCTTCGTCTGATACCACGCCCTTAACCCATTAAGGACCACGAAAGAACTACTGGTCCGATTTTATTGACATTTTGCTTATTTAATTAACCACAACAGATAACCACACGTGCAAATTTTCATACAGTTACGTGTATTTCTTCAGGAGTTATCATACTGTACTATAAAAAGTACGCTGGGCCTTCGACATAGCAACGGGCAATGTGACTTAATGCAAGAATGGCGAGTACGCTGGGCCCTTGCGAAATGAATAACAAAGTTATCTTGGCCCACGCAATTTAATCAAGGACCAGTGCTTTAGCGAAAGCGTAACGTCACGCTTTTTGCCACAGCATTTCGATGCATTTTGGCAGAATTGAACTGTTTTGCCGGCTTCTTGTGAAAATATCCATATGGATGGAGGGTAATAGCAAGCACAGTGGAATCTGGAGAGCTTTGATACTTCTCTTGGGTACAACAAGGCGCAGTCAGTGTTTTACTGTTATGCGACTAAAGGACAATAGTGAACGCATAGAGGGTCTGCTAAAACCTACAATGTGGTAGCAGACCTTTATGCGTTGTCTGCGGCTATTTCGATCATTGGGGTATATAGGGGCTGGTACCACTTTTTTCTCAGGAATGAAAATTCTGTAGTCATTCACAGCTTGATTGTAGAGCTCACACCCCCTCATGGCATTGTTACTGCGGATGAAGGAGGAGGACAGTGGCACTACGTTTTTTTTTTCTTTTCAGTGAATGGCCACCACGATACAGACCATAGTGACTCAACTGTGTAGTCTTTCGTCAGCTTAGCAATTATGTTGTTGTCATTGCCATTTTCGAAACAAAGCTCTTTTCCTGAGTCAAAACAGAAGTTATCTCACCCACGTTCCTTTCGTTCCATGTTTTTTTATCGTTAGCCGAGAGCATTCATTCGTACCGTCGTCATTCCCCTCCTCCTCCTAAGTTCCCATGTTAGGGTCAGAATCGCCAATTAAAACATCAAAAGGCTCTTGTATATTCACAGCGACATCTTTCGCAGCCTGATGAGTCTGAGATAACCGAAAAAACGGCATTCATAAAAAAAAAGCCTGTTGAATCTATGATGCAACGCACAACAAGAGTTACATGTATGCTCCCACGAAGTCCCAGTGTACTAAATAAAGTACAGCAACATTTGATTACTCCTCACAGCAAAATTATGCACTCTATAGGCTTCTCGCGCTTCGCAAGGATTGAACTGCTCTTCCTGAAGCAGAAGCAGTCCATTTTTTCGACATATAAAATGTGAAACTTCAAATTAATTTAGAAAAAGTAGTACTGACCACGTGCGTTTAACAGGCTCTCATTTTCCTAAAGTTTGACGACTCATAAAACAGAAAAAAACATAACTGAGTCAATATTCCAAATTAGGATTTTCTTGCTGCAACCTTTGCCATCAGAAATTGTAATGAGCAAGATCAGAATATTCTGTTTTGTATTTTCTATGCCCGAAAAAAATGAAGCGTACTTTTTATTAGGGGTGTGCGAATAGTGAAATTTCATCTCGAATCGAATTGGAATCGAATAGTGCCGAATAGTGGCCAAAAATATCGAATTCGAATCGAATATCGAATAGTAGCATTTTCGTGGAGGCGAAAATGATCGAGGCCCGTGTGCTTACATTTAAGTGTACGATAAAGAACCTCAGATGGTTGAAACTTCCGAAGCCCTCCACTACAGCGTCTCTCATAATGATATCGTGGTTTGGCACGTTAAACTCGATCAATTATAATTAATATCGAATAGTATTTTTATATGAAACTTGTGCCACCAATCATGGCAAGACAAAGGAAAGATAAGGACGCTACGGCGTGCTGACAACTTTATTACGTACTTGTTCTGATTTCTTTTCTTTTTTCAGTATTTGTGGGCGCGCAAGCATGTTGATAGAAGAGCCACCAGTGCAGTCATCAGCACCAATCCTAACATCCTAAAGGCTAACAGAGGCGATACGGCAATTAGTCATTTTTCTTTTTCCTAATAGTCGCGCAATACTGCTAATCTGACAACAGTATGTTGTGCTTCATCGCCATGGGTGCTCTGGGCCCAAAAATCTGCGGACGTCCGTTCACAGCAGCGTTTTATCTGCGCGCAGGAACGATGGGAGCTTGCGAACGAGTGGTGCGGCGCGGCAGTGGCGAATGCAAAGCGTGAACAAATTTTCACGAGTGAAGCCAATCACTGAGGACATCAGGGGGCGGAAACCCCCTATACCTCCCATGTGACGCGCTCTCTCATGCTGATACGCAGCGGCAGCGCCGCTTTTACTACTGGCGGCTGCCAGGCATACAACTAGAAATAAATCACGAACAGAACATTTCTTTCATGACGTCACTGGTGAGGTTACCAAATAGATGGAAAGGGCGCAAAACAGAGGAGTAGGGTTGCCGCGGAAGCTCTCCTTTCCCACTTCGCATGCAAGCGAGATGTGTTCGTGCCCCTCTTTCAGGTACGCTGGCCGCTTGGGCGACGCGGCCATTCGTAAAATTTCGTTAACATTTTTGAAAATTTAGTTCGTATGTTCTGAAGCGGCGAAACTTTAGCGGACCGATTGCTCAGTAAGACAAAACTCGATCGACACAAATAAAATTATTTTTTATTGAATCTTTCGTATAAACAAAAACAGACATACGCGTAGTGTGAAAGTGTCAATCAATAAAAGCAGCTTTAATTCACAACTGAAATATGGACATAAAGAGCAAACAGTGGACCCAGAGTATCCGAACCAATGCGAAAATTATCAACAATCACAAGCAGGACACGTCGTCTTTCACTCCAATCACGTTTGTTATGACGTCGCACATATTTTTCCTACAGAATCTGACTACTAAACGAGGCAGAAGTTAAGAGAAACATAGAGGCTTGAAGCGATGAGAAGTTCTTCAAGAAAGAACGTCGCTGAAACAATGTTTCGGCAAGTTGAATTTTCTTCGTCAGGGCAGCAGCATTGCCTTGACGAAGAAAAGTTCACTTGTGAAAACGTTGGCTCCAGCGACATTTCCTCTTATGATTTCTAGAAGCATTCAGTCCATCACATGTATTTCAGTGACAGTATTAGAAGTGAAGAACCACAAAGCTTCAAACTGGCTACATGAATTTCATGAACAGGAAGGAGCCTAAAATTGCTTCACATCATTTGAGCTACAGGCCAAAAGTAAAAGATGAAAAGTTATGTAGCCGAGCCAACACCCATTCAAGTCTTTCATTAAACGTATTTTGCCGACACCGGGTAGGCTGTCGTCTTGACCATTAGTCTAGCGACACTCCACTTACGTCAGTACAGTCAGGCTTGCAGAGGACTGGGTTTACTCATGTACTCATGCAAAATTAATACCTGCTGAAATAATGAGCCCAAATACTTGTGCTCACCCGTTGCCACTAGGAAACCTGAAAAACCTTCGCGGAACTGCAAATCCCCGGGTTAACACACCGCAGAGCTGCGAAAAACATGTGACGCCAGATTTGACCATCTTCGTCTAATGCATGGTTGACTTGCTCGGCGTAGCTCACTACGGCTTCCGTTTTCTGCACGCCACAACTTTCTGTTTTCTCTTTCCCGTACTTGCCACGCCAACCGAGCAAGATAACTGAGCGCGATCCAACGATGTCGCTGAGCGAGTGGCAAGGAGGACCGGAGGCAAGCGCTACGAATTCAAGTCAACCAGTTCCCGCGCTTCGCCTGATTCAAAATTCAGAAAATAAGAAACAAAACAAGAAAAATGAGCGAAATAAGAGTTGTTTACAGTGAAATCAAATTTATTTATTTGTAAAAACTCGCGAAAGCAAATAAATGCGAACATCCACATCAACCTCACTTCGATCAACCAGATCTTAGGATGCCCGGCAACCGCTATGAGCGTGCATGTTCCTTGAAACCGAAACTAGCGCTGAGTTTCGGGGCCTGAGGACATCGCTGGCCAAAGTCGGGACGTTTTACGGTGCTTCTATCGTACGCGACCCAACTATACGCTCACAAGTCCTCGCCTTCTTTTCGGAAGTGATGTTATGGAGGGCTTGACAGTGCTCCCATGAGCTTTTTTTTTACGTGCGGAAATGTCATAATCCCCTTTAAAATAAACATGCCCTCGCTTTTGAACACGGATATTGGTGCAAGTGTCAACCAAAGGCCTACTGTAACGACGTTAGCGTTTGTTTTAGCCACCCACCCTAACCAAGTTGCACCAGTGGCCTTTGTCGCGTTTTAGATACTAGCCCGGTCGAATTATTCGGAACTTCGAATACCAGCGATTCGAAAGTCGAATCGAATTATTCGATTAGGTACTATTCGATTCGAATTCGAAACTCGAATATTCGCACACCCCTACTTTTTATAGTAAAGTGGGCCCTAATGGGTTTACTGTATTCATCGTACGATGTGCGCTCACGGAAACTGGGATGTGACCAAACGCCACAAGATGTGACAGTTTATTGTACTGTTCCTTGTCCTTAATTTCCAGGAGTAGCCTAAATCCCCGCTTGCCATCTTTGTGGCTTTATAACCGGTTACGATGGTTTCTTTCCCGCACTTGGCCACAAGGAAAGGTGAGATTGCTCTGGCTTTCGTAGACGATTGTTCGCAGTGCAGGACATGGTATTTTGGAAATGTTTCTTTGTTCTTGGGGCAAAAGAGTGAAGCTACGTCGTTGGTGCGTACCCTTTTCGGGGCACGATCGGTTAAAGGGGGGTTCAGAGGTCCCATGAAAAAAAGTGGCTTGTTCGGCAACGGCGCCTTCCACCCACCACGGAGCCCAACAAGGGGACGTGGCATAACATGTGAACAAGTCTGCGCAACGCCAGCAGTACGCCGCTACTATAACCATATATGGTTTATCCGAGTTAGGATCACCACGCAAGGTTGGCCCTTGCCGCTAGGAAACAGGGAAGTAAATGGAAGTGAGAAGATGACAGGAAAGATAAAAAATTAGAGAGAAAGACGAAGATGAAGGGAGAGAGAGAGAGACAGGAAAAGGCGACTGCCGATTTCCCCTGGGTGGGTCAGCCCAGGGGTGCCGTCTACGTGAAGCCGGGGCCAAATGGATGTGTTGCTTCTCCCGAGGGGCCTTAAAGGTCCAAGCACCCAGCGTCAGCTCAACCCCCAGGATCCCCTTTTCCCCGAACATGGCTAAACCACGCACGGCTAGACGTGGGAGCGGGTCCAACCCCACCGTTAGCTCGGGTACGTGGTGTCGCTACAGACCAAACGCCTGCTTGTGCAGACGCCCGTGCGGGGACCGACAAGAAAGACAAGAAATGTATAGGAGGTGTAATTCGCACTAATTATGTTATAAATTTGTAGTAAGTAAAGTGGATGAAATGATAACCTTCCGCTGACAGGGAGCGAACATGCGACATTTGAATAACGCTTCCGATGCTCTGCCAACTGAACTACAGTGCGGTCATCCTTCCGTGAGCTTTATGGGGTATATATGTGCATTTAAACATGGGTGTGTCAGTCCGCACCGCTAGTAGCCATGACGGCATGTGTGTAATACTCTTTTTCTGCCACGAAGCACGTGATCTTTTTACAAGCTGGCAGCTGACCAATAATCCCTCGCAAACTTCATTAAGGCATCCAGTCTGCTAGATCACGACTCTCTCTATGAATGAACCAACAAAGGGGAATCTTAAGGGCTCATTTTCCTTTGTTGAGCCCACCATTAATTAGAAATAACATATAAAAAAAGCAAAGAAAGATATGGGGGTGTTATATGCAGTAATTATGATTTAAATGTCTAGGAAGTAAAATGGACGAAAAGATAAAGTTGGTAGAGCATCGGACGCGTTATTGGAAGGTCGCAGGTCCAGTCTCTGCCTGCGGCGAGATATCTTTTCGTCCACTTTACTTTCTACATATTTACATCATAATTACTACAAATAGCAACCCCTATACTTATAGTGTTCATGGCTTTCTTGTCTGTTAGTTCTCACTAATAGTGTACATAAACGAAAACGGGCCCTTAATATTTCTCTTCATTGATTAACCACTGAGGAATATTGCCACGCGCGTTCCTTTCACTGTATTCGGTTTCCGCCCACAAAGACTATCAGCAGTACTCGGCGCAGACCGCGCCTTATTGTTCCAGAAGCTTCTCGCTTGTAGTAGATCGTTCTGTTAAGATTGCACGCAAGACACTAACACTCAAGATTATTCCAGAGCTTGCGCGACGACTAGTGATAAGGCTAGAATGTTCGACGCGTGCGTTATAAAAGCCGGCGCGTTCCAATGATGTACAGTTGATCGACGGCCGACGCTCTGTTCGCCGCTATCAGTGCCAGCGTTTATTGCTGTATTCTCACCTTCCGTTTACCGGCCACAGGTTCGGCCAAATAAAGAGTTTCATCTTGGACTACTGCCTGCTGCCTTCGTCGACATCACGACCACGTGACAATATATACTGTTACGCCGTGAAAAAGGATATTACGAAAAGCAACACTCGCAACCAATAGTAAATAATAGGCGCGTGAAACATACTAGAAATGAGTACGCATTTGATGAATACATTGCAACAGGCATAGAAACAAGTTCAATTTTGAAACTTCAGACAGGCAATTGAAATTTATTAAGGACGGAAATATCACACTGTTGCGCGCTTGATAGAACCGTATTTCTGCAGTTCATTTAACTGATCGGGTACGTTGCAGCTCAAGTTTTGAGTAAAGTAATTTTTTCGATGGCCGTCTATCAACCATCTATCGCGTGTTCGTGTTATAGGGGTGCTGGGACGTTCTACGAGGGCTGACAAATTCTTTCGAAAGTCTGAAATTTTATATCAAAAATGTTATTGCTGTAGCACACGGAATCAAACCCGTTCCTGTAGGTGCTACCTCTAGTCCTGCTGATGGCTCTTATTCCATTTGCAAGATTTTTCAACGAAGACTGTATGGACAGTGTTATCTTCCTACATTTACCTTGCAACACTGGTACAATGCATCGATGTATTATACATATGTGAATACCTTGAATACATGTATGCGCAATACATTCAAGACCGCATGAGTTGGATGGCTTAGTTTTGCTGATCTGTGCAAAGGACAACTCGCCAACCGATTTGTTTCATCCGTGATAAAAATGACTATTTTCTTAGGAGAGTAATGTGAATCAGGCTGCGTAGTCTTTCCGGGACTTACATTGTCGTCGCGAAGTGTTCAAATGTCACTACAGGGTATCTAAACTTAGTGGTTTCGTGTCACAAGTTTTCAATTTTTTGTCAAGCTGATTTTCTTCAAAATATTTCTTTAGAAGAAATGGTTTAAAAACATCGTCGATGTAATTGCCCGAGTAGCTGTACCGTGAAATATACTGAGCAAGCGCAGGACAAAATTTTCATGCCGCGTAAAAGGAATGCTAGTAGCGCCAGCGGTTACAATTTTGTTCAAGTTCCACACCACTACTTTACAACCAAATACATAGGTAGAAGATAACGAATCATTTGTCACGTGGGGCACACGTTATTTCCAGCGTAATAATATACGGGAAGCTTGCAGTAGTTCGCGCGAAGCTCAGCACAGCGAAGCACGGGCCACCGACTCGTCTTGCTTCGAAATGCGCGGCTCCATCCTCGAGAGTGTGCACTTTCTTAGAACGCCTCATGACTGTCTCGGAACGATCGGGCGCAGCCAGACTATGCAGTGGAGAGTTAGAGTGTACTAGAACAGGAGGAGTGCTCCCAAAGGCCACAGCACCAATGCACAGAAAGTGAAGACGAAAGAGTGCAAAGTCGCTTGTGGCACTGCGATCGGTAGCCTGCAACGTGTCGTCGTTTAGGAGATTCGTGTGGCACCACTGAAGTGGGGCAGAAGTAGAATGCCTGGCACTCACTTAAGACCCGGGTTAGAGTTGCACTATTAGATGGTGGGTACTTATTTTACTATCACTTGTTACTGCTGTATTGACTTTCTGCTTTTTTGTCTGTTTGTTTGTTTGTTTGTTTGTTTGTTTAAGCTAGCTTCAGTTGCTACGCATTGCTACATAAGCGAACGATAAATGTGAAGTAAAATGCAGGAAAGTTGAGAGTGAGCGTAAATATTATCAGTGACAACACACGAGACTACGGCCTTCTCTTCAACTCCCGAAAAAGAATTTTATGGCTCAACTTGACATGTAACCAACCATCTCGTTGTCATTTTACAGTATTCAAACTTGCACCCCTTCCCGTTGACCCAATTTACACTACCTTCAATTTTTCTGTGGTTGCGAGCGCGCGAACAGAAACCGAGAGCAGCGTATCAACAAACGCAGGCCGAGTCTCGCATTCGCGAAAATCTCGGAGGCCATCCTTTTCTTTACATTTTTTCAATCTCGCGCAGTGGCCCTGCAAAGAATTACGCCCGCTATGAAATTTCTTTTAATTTACTTGACTTTTCATGTCACTTTTCTAGTATTACGTAGCAACTGAGGCAAGTTTACGAAACAAAATGAAAAAGAAAAGAAGTGGCACTGAAAATACAGCATCCGTTTAGAGGGGCATAACAGCACATTTTTTTCGTCAGGAGAAGGAGGGCTACCTACTCTATCTAAAGTGGGGACCGAGCAGCCACACGTAGTCCAGTGACATTTTGTGGTATGTATGCCTGTGATGAGTGTAGGGCAAGAATGTGGTGTTGTTGGTCTGGAGTTCGCGATGCGGTGTTGTGATGGTGTCGCTAGTGCTACAAACGCGGTGATGTGACGCGACAACGGCACCACACAACGGACACGTGCATCGCAAAAAGGACGACGTTGGTGAGGCACAGCACGTTTTGAGCGGACGAGGGAAATCGGATGGGAACCACTGAAAAGGTCGCACGGAGACGGGGAAGAAAACGACGACGGGCTGGAACCAGTGTAGCCAGGTTTGGCTATATATAGCCAAATTGGGCTACAGAAAAGATGTTTGGCGTCGTCTTGGGCGAGTTGGCTATGCGGCTATATTTGGGCTGCTGAAAATCGGCGACTTGGCTTTGTTTGGGCTATCAGGGGCGCTGTCACGATCAACGCTCCAGAGGCCATTTTCATCGAGCAGAAATTTCTAAATACGCATTCACATTTCGCCTTGATGAGGCCGAAAACGGCAAAATTCATCAGTAATCCGCACGATTCATGTGAGCGGAAAACCATCCGACGAGCACCAGCGGTCTATGACCATTTTCGCCCCGGTGACAGCGGAATGCCTTTCCGCCTTTGTAGTAGTAGTTGGATGTGTATTTGTATAGATAAAACGGGCCTTCGTTTATCCGAACCTTCTGCAATTTCGCCGATTCCCTTGCGGTTATTCTTGTTTTTAATGAGATTGCAAGCGCAACGTGTGTTGTCTGCTTTAGAACCTACAAATGTTCGAGCGCATACGCTGCCAAGAATGATGAGTGATGCCCCTGCCCATCGTCATTAATAATGAGCTCACGCGTATCACCCAATATAAGATTCTGGCGTATGTGCTCTCCGTTCGTGCTTTGCGTGTCATCTGCATCGCGTGGACCAAGCTTACCCCAAAAAGTTTAATTCTTGATCTGCCGCATTGCCTACTGTGATGCGATACTGTTTATGGTGCTCGACTGCTGACTGAAGGTCGCGGGATCAAATACTGGCCGCGGTGGCCACACTTCCATGAAGCAAAATGCTACAGAGGCCTGCGTGCTCACTGCTTAGATAAGGTGAATGTTAAAGAACCGTAGGCGGTCGTGATTCCCAGAGTCGTCCACCAGGGCGTCTCTCATAATCGTGTCGTCGTTTTGGGACGTGAAACCTCGACAACTATTATTATCTACCGTACCCGCTCCTCTATCCTTCTCCTCCACAACAACATTACAATTGTAGCAAAGCCTTGGAAGTCTGCATTGCATCGTCCTCTCCGGTGCATTCTAGTGGGTCGCCCTCTTCAACTCCTTTCTGAGAAAGCTCCGCTCGTGATCCGTCTTGACTGTCGCTGTTGTGCATCGTCGCCGAGTACCAACCAATAAACGTCTTTACACATTATACATCTATAAGTGGGCACGTTTTATTTGAGGGTGCTAAACTGAATTCGACGCATGAACTGAGTATTAACATGGAAGGCAGCAAAGGCTGGTGGCTATGATCACACAATTTTGCTAGGAAAGCACAAAAAATAATCTGTCACCCTGTTTTGCTTCATGAGTAAAATACTGCCGAGTTGTTAATAACTGGTCCTATTGAACACCTCGCATCCGAAGAACGTTCCAAAAGTAACGTACTGGCGCGAGTCAACTTGCATAATTGTGTTTTCTTTGAATTTTTCTTCTTCAAATTAAAGTGCCGTAAGTGATTGCTTAAGGAAGCGCCCGAATATCAATACTTTCACGCTTTTAACGCAAGCTATTTGATGCAGTAACGGTGGGTTGCACAATGTAACCTGCAAATAAGAATGGCTATATTTGGCAACAAATATTTTCGGTCTTTTTCGCCTGGGCTACATTTGGGCTACACTTTATATAGCGTGTGGCTACGCCGCCTCGCCCGACCTGGTAACACTGGCCGGAACGCGAGGCAGTGAGACCCGGAGAAGCGAGAGGGACACGACGCTGGTGTCAGGGTCCGTGCCGTCGGCCCACGGAGTTGAGTATGAAGGGCCCGACAGCGTCGAAGGGGCTTCGGAACCAGCCCCTCGGGGTTCCTGTGGCCGGTTGCTTCCTCCGACTCGAAAGTGAAAAGTTCACATGAAAGTGAAAGTGAAAAGTTCACATGAAACTACTTAGCAGCATCTCACTAATGCATTTGTTGCGTGTTCTGTTTAAAGGTCTGCAATAGTATAGTGAAGTGTGGATCTTTGCCAAGACATTCATATTTCTAGATATGGAAAGCTTAATGCACTTCTTTTCTGTTATTTTCAGGATGACATTTCTGGCAAAGCTGCAAGAGTTGCTTGCCCACTTGTTTGTGTACAAGACACTGTATTGTGGGAACACTCCCCCTGTGCCTCACTCTACACTAACTGGGACCTGAAGCGTAATGCAAACCACAGAAAGATATACACACATAGTGCGAAAAAATTACAAAAATATAGAACCATGCACTCACAGAATGAGTATGAACATGACTAAAAACGCCATACACGTGTTAAATTTCAGTTGTTAGTACCGCATTGTCCTGTTCCCTTCATTTCTATTTCTGTCTGTTTGCTGTTTTGTTTTGACACTTTATATATGAACTCAATTCCTGACTGCTTTACAGGCTCTATAGATTTGTGGTCAAATTCTATTCGACCACATGGCATAGAAAGCCCTTGGATCCAATATGCCAAGCCACCAGCCACTTCTTGTAGGAAATTTTTAATTTTAGGCATGTGATTGCCTAATTTCAAGTTGACTTTGCAGCCACGGTAGTGGTATTAATTTTCAATGTGGTATTTATGTGCAAGCCATGAAGTGAGGAATTAAAGATGAACTTTTTAGGTTGCAGATGACAGTGGCTGGCATGGGAATATTGTAAACATAGCTGTAATAATTATGTATAATAGAAGTATTGGTGTATTGCAGTTGTGTGATAATGGCGACCAATTCCCAAGTATATTTCTAGGCAATTGTGTTCGATTTCAGATATTTGTGAGTAACTATGTGCAGCCATATATGTGCGGCTTATACAGTGCTGAAGAACGGACACGTCCTATGCTATCGTGGCTTAGCTGACAGAAGAGAACTAGGGGTGGGGTTCCTTATTCATAAAAATATAGCTGGTAATATAGAGGAATACTATAGCAATAATGAGAAGGTGGCATGTATCGTAATTAAGTGTAATAAGAGGTACAAGATGAAGGTGGTACAGGCCTACGCACCTACATCAAGCCATGATGATCAACTGGTTGAACGATTCTACGAAGACGTAGAATCAGCAATGAGTAAGGTAAAGACACAGTATACTGTACTGGTGGGCGACTTTAATGCAAAGGTAGGCAAGAAGCAGGCTGGAGATCATGCAGTTGGGGAATATGGCATCGGCTCTAGAAACGCCAGAGGGGAGTTACTAGTAGAATTCGCAGAACGCAATAATTTACGGATCTTGAATACCTTCTACAGAAAACGGGCTACTCGTAAGTGGACGTGGAGGAGTCCTAATGGCGAAACTAAAAATGAAATAGACTTCATAATGTGTGCCCACCCGGGCATTGTACAGGATGTGGAAGTAGTTAACAAGATCCAATGCAGTAACCACAGAATGGTAAGATCAAGAATTCACCTAGACTTGAGGAAGGAACGGCAGAAACTGATACGCAAGAAACCGATTAATGAACTAGCCCTGAGAGGGAAAGTACAGGAATTCAGAGTTTCACTTCAGAATAGGTACGCGGCTTTAACCGACGAAACCGACCTTAGCGTTGACGCAATGAATGATAATCTGACTAGTATCATTAAGGAGTGCGCAGTGCAAGTCGTGGGTACAGTCGTTAGACAGGACACTGGTAAGCTATCCCAAGAGACGAAAAACCTCATTAACCCATTAGGGCCCACAGTACTATAAAAAGTACACTTCCTTTATCGGGAATACAAAATACAAAATACAATATTCTGATCTTTATCATTAGAATTTCTGATGCCAAAGGTTGCACCAAGATCCTAATTTGGAATATTGACTCGGTCATATTTTTTCTGTTTTGTGAGTCGTCAAACTTTAGGAAAATGACAGCCTGTTTGTGCACAGTTTTGCTGTGAGGAGTAATCAAATGTTGCTGTACTTTATTTAGTACACTGGGACTTCGTGGGAGCATACATGTAACTCTTGTTGTGCGTTGCATCATAGATTCAACAGGTTTTTCTTTTTGTTATGAATGCCGTTTTTTCGGTTATCTCAGACTCATGAGGCTGCGAAAGATGTTGCTGTGAATACGCGAGAGCCTTTTGATGTTTTAATTGGCGATTCTGACCCTAACATGGGAACATAGGAGGAGAAGGGGAATGACGACGGTACGAATGAATGCTCTCGGCTAACGATAAAAAAACATGGAACGAAAGGAACGTGAGTAAGATAACTTCTGTTTTGACTCAGGAAAACAGCTTTGTTTCGAAAATGGCAAAGACAACAGCATAATTGCTAAGCTGACGAAAGACTACACAGTTGAGTCACTATGGTCTGTATCGTGGTGGCCATTCATTGAAAAGAAAAAAGAAAACGCAGTGCCACTGTTCTCCTCCTTCATCCGCAGTAACAATGCCATGAGGGGGGTGTGAGCTCTACAATCAAGCTGTGAATGACTACAGAATTTTCATTCCTGAGAAAAAGTGGTACCAGCCCCTATATACCCCAATGATCGAAATAGCCGCAGACAACGCATAAAGGTCTGCTACCACATTGTAGGTTTTAGCAGACCCTCTACGCGTTCACTATTGTCCTTTAGTCGCATGACAGCTAAACACTGACTGCGCCTTGTTGTACCCAAGAGAAGTATCAAAGCTCTCCAGATTCCACTGTGCTTGCTATTACCCTCTATGCATACGGACATTTTCACAAGAAGCCGGCAAAACAGTTGAATTCTGCCAAAATGCATCGAAATGATGTGGCGAAAAGCGTGACGTTACGCTTTCCCTAAAGCACTGGTCATTGATTAAGTTGCATGGGCCAAGATAACTTTGTTATTCGTTTAGCAAGGGCCCAGCGTGCTGGCCATTCTTGCACCAAGTTACATTGCCCGTTGCTATCTCGAAGGCCCAGCGTACTTTTTATAGTACAGTATCATAACTCCTGAAGAAACACACGTAACTCTATGAAAATTTGCACGTGTGGTTATCTGTTGTGGTTAATTGAATAAGCAAAATGTCAATAAAATCGGACCAGTAGTTCTTTCGTGGTCCTTAATGGGTTAAGAAACGTCAAACTATGAAAGCCTCAAATGCAACAGACAAAATAGAGCTGGCAGAGCTTTCCGAATTAATCAATAGGTGTAAAGTAGCCGATATAAGAAAGTATAATATGAAGAGAATTGAGCATGTTCTAACCAACGGAAGAAGCCTCAAAGCTATGAAGACAAAAATGTGCATAGGCAAAAAATCAGATGAATGCATTAAGGGACAAGGAAGGCAAGGTTACAACCAATATGGATAGAATAGTTGAGGTAGCGGAAGAGTTCTACAGAGATCTGTACAGCAGCCGAGACAGTCAGGATGATAACGTAAGAAGCAGTAATAGCCGAGAGAAATCTGACATCCCACCATTATTTACAGGAGAAGTAAAGAAAGCCCTAAAGGGAATGCAAAGAGGCAAAGCCACTGGTGAGGATCAGGTAACATCAGACCTGTTGAAAGACGGTGGATATATTATGTTAAAAAAACTTGCCACCCTATATACGAAGTGTCTCTCGACAGGGAGGATACCAGATTCTTGGAAGAATGCCAACATCATCTTGATCCATAAGAAAGGGGACGTCAAGGACCTGAAAATTACAGGCCCATCAGCTTACTGTCCGTTGTCTACAAGCTATTTACAAAAGTAATTGCTGTCAGAATTCATACGACATTAGAGTTCAATCAACCAAAGGACCAGGCAGGATTTCGTACAGGCTTCTCCACAACATACCATAATCATACTATCAATCAGGTGATAGAGACATGCGCGGAATACAACCGACCTCTATACATAGCCTTCATAGATTACGAGAAGGCATTTGATTCGGTGGAGGCATCAGCAGTCATGCAGGCACTGCGGAATCAGGGCATCGACGAAACCTTTATAAACATAATGGAAGAAATCTACAGCGGATCCACAGCCACTATAGTCCTCCATAAAGAAAGCGACAGAATCCCAATAAAGAAGGGCGTACGGCAGGGGGGACACGATCTCTCCAATGCTATTCACCGCGTGTTTACAGGGGGGTTTTCAGGGCCCTAGATTGGGAAGAGTTAGGGATAAGAGTTAATGGAGAGTATCTAAGTAACCTACGATTCGCTAATGACATTGCATTGATAAGTAACGCGGGAGACGAATGACAGCTTATGATTACTGAACTGGATACGGAAACTAGAAGAGTAGGTCTGAAAATTAATATGCATAAATCAAAAGTAATGTGGAACAATCATGGCAGAGAACAGCGCTTTGCGATAGCTGGCGAGACACTGGAAGTTGTAAAGGAGTACGTCTACTTAAGACAGGTAGTAACCGCGGAGCCGAACCATGAGAGTGAAATAACTAGAAGAATAATGATGGGATGGGGCTCATTCGGCAAGCATTATCAAATCATGAATAGTAGTCTACCACTATCCCTCAAGAGGAAGGTGTATAACAGTTGCATCTTACCGGTACTTACCTACGAAGCAGAAACCTGGAGACTTACAAAGAGGGTTCAACTTAAACTGAGGACGACGCAGCGAGCGATGGAAAGGATAATGATAGGTGTAACCTTAAGGGACAGGAAGAGAACAGAGTGGGTCAGGGAACAAACGGGGGGTTAAGGATATCATAGTTGAAATCAAGAAGAAGAAATGGATATGGCCCGGGCACGTAGCACGTCGGCAGGATAACCGCTGGTCATTAAGGGTAACTGACTGGATTCCAAGAGATGGCAAACGCGTGAGGGGGGAGACAGAAAATTAGGTGGGTAGATGAGATTAAGAAGTTTGCAGGTATAACGTGGCAGCAGAAAGCACAGGACCGGTTTGATTGGCAAAACATGGGAGAGGCCTTTCCCCTGCAGTGGGCGTAGACAGGCTCATGATGATGATTATTTTTATTATTATTATTAGTGGATGTAGATTATCGTACAGCTACTCTGAAGGTGCTGCTGCACCTGCGTTTGGCTCGCGTCAGTGCGCGCGCAATAAATGCACTTATTGTAGGCGCGTTACAATGTCCTTGTAACTCGGGCATCTGCATAGGCCTGCACACGGAAATGGGGGGGGGGGGGGGGGGGGGGAGTCTGCCCCGTGCATTTACTTAATAGGAAGGGTGGGCGCAGCGACGAGCCTTCGTCCCCTCCCCCCCCCTTCCACCTGAAGAGGCACCCTGCGCACGCATGTGGCCTTCTGCGTGAGTAACTTTTATATGCTATGGGAGTCGTAGCTGTGAGCGCGCCGGTGGATGACGAGAACTATGGACACAGGCACGCTCGCGGCTCGCGCTTAGGGGCCACTGACAGTCAGTCGTGGCAGAGTTTTGAAATGATAAAGATGTGTTGCTCAGTGTGTCGTCCTCGTCTCTGAGGGCTTCCGTGAGGCGGGAGGCACAGACCCCTACAATGAAAACACAGGCGGTCTCGTACAGCTCAGAACAGACCGCTGCCATGGGACGCGTGCAGCTCGCGGCAGAAACAACAAAAATAGCTCCACATCATACGCCCATGAAATGCACATATGTTCGGCCACCTGAAGATACCTTTTGTCACGCCGGTATCCACGAATTTCGGGCGAGTAAAATAGTGACGAAGTACTCAAGAGGGCACACGTTTACAAATTTTCTAGCGGCAAGACACGACGAACCGAATAGTTCGAAGCTGAAGGTGTTCACCTTGGCCTTCGTGATGCCCCTCAGTTTATTTATTGGCCTTGCGAAAGCGCTAACACATGCCGATGCTACGAGAACAAAAGTTTGAGGTGTCGCCGACGCGTTAGTAGCCGCTTTGTACATATATAACCCCGTGAAAAACTACGCAAGCTAGTGGTGACGCTGTGGTGTAATGGATATGGTGTTTGCTTTCCGTGCGTGTGGTCACGAGTTCGATTCCTGTGTCATGCGTGCTTGTATGCATATGTGATGTTTGCGCATGAATACATCAATGTCCATTTTCTAATTTGTCCTAGAAATGAATAGTTGCAAGAAATGCCTCTAAAACGCTAGTATATTGCCTGAAATATCCTTTTTTTCTCGCCCTCTCTCGGGCCGGGTGTAAAGGGACGTTTTAAAAGCTCTCAAAAGAAGCAGAAAAACTTCCAATGAACTCGTTCAAGCCCCCGAAATGAGTTTAAAAAAACACGAAAGTTACCTCCTAAAGACTCTGCTAATTCCCGCTTTTGACTCCGTTTAGTTTGTAAACAAACCTTCTTAAGCCTTCTGCACCGCAAATCGACTGTGTATCTCGAAAACGGAGCTGTTTTATCGCCAGTATACGCTTAGCGAAGCCTCATTACTCAAATCTGAATCAAATACCAGGATTATTTGGGAATGAATGAGTTTCATAGTGCAGGCCGACGGCTAGAAAGATTCGAAGTGGACGGCTGTCGCTTCAACAGGCACCGCCACCTTGCCCTGCGTACCCCCCTAAAACCTCCTTTGGTAGGGGGGTTTTGCGTAGTACCTTTAGGATGCAAGTTAAGAGCCGAGCCCAAAACTCCCAAAAAGTCTCGAACCCGTTTGCTGTGCATCGCTCGCTTCCTGTGCGTTGAACTGTTTTACTAGTATTGCGCATCCTCGAATGTTCTGTTGACGGTTGTGTCACGTTTGTATATACTGCAAATGGGCATACGTCCGTGTCCACTTTCTCGGCGTACAACGAAAGGCAAAACCGTGGTCTTCCAGATAGCTCCGGCAATTGCGAAGACCACGGGCAAGAAAAACCTGACGGTGGTCACGACCAACATTTTGCGATTTACTTTTATGACGCACATGTTAGCATCTGCTAGTTAAAGCCGAAACATTGAGACGTAAATGCATACGTGCGCGATGTTGTGTGGTGACGACCAGTTCAGATTATGGGTGTTCGCGGAGTGTGTTATGTTTATCGCGTGCTTCAGCAGTCTCCAGTTAAATGCTGCACGGCGCGCACCGCGGTCTGAGGCTCTGATGAGCTTCATAGGAAAGGTTACCACTGTTCTACGTCAAGGCTGCTCAACACAATAACAGGAGATCCACATTATCACACTTTCTCATGCGACCGGCTGTGGAGAATGCGAGTAATTCGCTTATCCAACACGTTCGCAATGGCCGTATCCAGCGCTCTCGCCCTTTTGCTTCGTGCAACAGCTACGGAAATCGGTAAAACTGAAGACATTTACGTCCGTGGCAACTCACAATGCAACAGTAACGTCGACTGAGGCCTTTCTTCGCAGCGCGCGGAGCTGTTGCGTCTGCTCTTGTTTTCGCCGTCTTTCCGGCAAGCACTTCATGGCGGTTCGGTTGCGCGTCCGACCAGCGGAGAGAAATTTGTAGCTCTTTTTTCTGAGTGTCCAATGCGCCAAAACACCTAATACTTAGCTCAATCGTTGTTTCACACTCGCTAGTTGCACCTGGCCAACCTGGTTGCACAACAAACTGTGCAAGGGAGTCGGACTTTGCACTACCCAAAACTGCTCCGACAGGTGGCGCTACGTGCCTGCAAAACTCCAGAGTCTGACTTCTATGCGACGGACGTGGTCAAGGAGCTCGCCAGCCTGCTCAGCCTAAAGGCACCTCGGTCAGCGACTTCTGAGCCTTCCTGCCTCCTCGTCCGCCCCACAAGTGCCAGCGCCGCCAACGACTCAATGTGTCAGCGACGACTCCGTCGCCCTAGCCGCCGCAAGCGACGCAACAACCGGTGACTGTTTTCGTTCATTGGAACGTTCTATGGAACTTTGATGAGTCTTATTGCACCGGTTGCAATAGCGTTATCGTAGCCTTAGCTTGACTCTATTTGTTTCGGTTGCTTGTATCTTTCCTTCTCTTTTTCGTGTATCTATAAAGTTACATTTTTTGTGCGTGTTTGAAAATGGCTCCTTCCTTTCCCGGTCAGAAGCTTTGTCTCAATTGAAAAAAAACCACAAAACACTAAACCTGCATAACAATGCCATGACAAGAGAAATGTACCGGGGAGGGCGGAACACGGGCCCAGTGTGTTACCGACTGGCTACGCCACTGACCATGTATAGCTGCGACTCGAAACGGGGTCGTTAAGGTGGGAGGCGGGCGTTTTACCTTCGCACCAGTTTGGTGAAGCGGCACACAACTCTTAAACGGTGAGACATTGCCGGCTAAACTTGGAAGTGCCACAAGCAGCTTGACCCTGTTCTGGCTTCAATATTCGAAGCTCGTTCCGAGCGGTCCTCTGTTCTAGTACACTTTAGTAGAACGGAGCTAGCTCACGTGTTCTGCGTCAATGGGCGGGGCTTTGATACCGTACCTGTGAGGCTTCACCAGGTGGCGCAGTATCTGGTTGCTAGACGACGCGCTGCTTCTTCATTTTTCTTTGTATCTTATTTTCTATCACTCAATTTTTTAGCTCACATTCTTTGGTCTTTCTTTTTCGCTTTCAGCGTTTCTTTCTCTTGATTTTTCGCTTTCTCAGTCTTTCTGCGCTACGCTTTGCTTTCTTGTCTCATCGGTTTCCTACTCCTCATTATCACATCTCTCTTCATCGCGCTCACTTCCCTACCCACCCCTTGCTACACTTTACTACAGAAGGCTATGTTGTAGTCTGCTAGCGTGCTTGGATGACCGAGAGGTTAGGACTCACGCCTACGAACCCGTGCACCGATTCGAATTCCGCGTCGTGTAGAATTTTCTCCCGCCAGAAATGTCACTGTTTATTTTTCTTTTAATCGCTCGAAGAGCCAAGGTAGGGACCCGTTCGTTGTACATAGCGTAAACTTTTGCGCGCTACAAGGAAAGGAAATCGACCTAGAAAGAACGACACGGGACAACACAAGCGCGCTAGCGTTGTCCCGTGTTGTTTTCTAGGTCGGTTTCGCCTCCCTGTAGCGCGCAAAAGTTTACACATTTAATCCCTCTTTCTGTCTCTCTGTGTTTTTCTTTTTTCTCTTTCGTCCTTCTTCTCCCTCCATGGTTATTACAGGCCACACCGGAGTGGTGAGTAGTGCAATTCGCCCAAATCCCGTTTCTTCTTTTTTTTTCTTTTACGCGCTTTAACCACTCTGCTGTCGAAAGTCGGACACCGTTAAGAACATGTTTATACACTTCCGAAGGGGGGGTGTTGTTTTGGAATATGTCACCGACAGCTCTGACAAAGAAGCTGCAATTCATTCTACACAGAGTCTCATTACCTCAACTGAAAATAATGATGGCGTTCATAATGATCGTGTTATGCTACTGTGTCTGTATATTGTCACGTCGCTTTAGAGGTCCAGGTAGGGTTTATTGAACGTAGAGGTAGAGCGGCAGGGCTCTTGCCAGACGCGTCGCTTGGGCGTGTACTCGAGAGCGGATAGCGCGTGCACTTCTTTTGTGGCATGTGCCTCTGCATATGCATGTCACCCACTACTGCGGGTGGCATTATTCCCTCCTCCGCGAAAAACAGCATCGCCTCGATGCTGCAAGTTAGGTGTAAGAAAAACGGGCAATCAAGCAGATTAGACGGCACGAAAGCATAAGAAGGATGAAGTGCTAAGCGCACGGAGTCAGTGAAAGTTTAGGCGTATTAAAAAAAAATAGAAGTGAACGGCAGGAGAAATTATGAACGCACAAAATAAGGGTTAACGCGCAAAATAAGGTTTCATGCGCACGACATGAACTATGTCGGAGCTCGCTCGCCTTCGTTGTGTCTGTCTTGACGACCCACTGTCCGGAACTACTTCGTAGTTCACGTCACTCACGCGGCGTAGCACTTTGTAAGGTCCGAAGTACCGGCTTAGCAACTTTTCCGAGAGGCCACGGCGACGAACAGGGGTCCACACCCAAACTTGGTCTCCTGGACTGTAGGGCACGTCTCGATGGCGGGTGTTATAGCGTCGGGCATCTGCCTGTTGTTGCAGACCGATGTGCAGTCGCGTGAGCTGGCGAGCTTCCTCGGCCCGCTCGGTGAATTCTTCCGCGTCAGTTGTTAACTGATCAGTGTCTTGACAAGGGAGCATAGCGTCCAACATCGTCTGAACTTCGCGGCCGTACAGAAGGCGAAATGGTGTGAATCGCGTTGTCTCCTGAACGGCGGTATTGTAGGCGAACGTCACATAAGGTAATATCTGATCCCATGTTTTGTGTTGGACGTCGATATACATGGAGATCATGTCGGTGATTGTCTTATTTAGTCGTTCGGTTAGTCCGTTGCTTTGCGGATGGTAAGCAGTCTTCTTTCGATGCCTTGTGTTGCTGAGCCGAAAAACCTGATCCATAAGCTGCGCAGTGAACGCTGTCCCTCGGTCTGTTATTACTGTAGAGGGAGCACCGTGACGCAGTACGATGTGGCACATAAAGAACTGCGCTACCTCGGAAGCCGTGGCTCGAGGGATCGCCTCTGTCTCGGCATAGCGTGTCAAATAGTCAGTGGCGACAATCACCCATTTGTTACCGTTGGTAGACAGAGGAAAAGGGCCGAGAAGGTCCATGCCGACTTGGTCAAATGGCTTGTGGGGTGGGTCAATTGGTTGAAGTAATCCAGCCGGCTTGCTTGATGGTGACTTTCGACGCTGGCATTCACGACAGCCTTTGACGTACTGCTTCACGTTTGCCGAAAGTCCGGGCCAATAGTACGTCTCGGCTACTCTGGCGAGTGTTCGTGAGTAGCCTAGGTGACCAGATGTGGGCTCGTCATGGCAAGCGAAGAGGACGTCGTCCCGCATGTCCCTAGGAACCACGAGCAGGTAGGCGCGGCTTGTAGAACGCGTGTTTTTCTTATACAGGACTTTGTCGCGAAGACAGAATGATGTCAACACGCGGGATAGATGGCGTGGTATAACTGCGTTACGACCCTCTAAATAATCGATGACCGGTCGAATCTCGTCATCGTCTCGCTGCCGTCTGCCCAAGTCCGATGAGCTGAGGGCGCCTAGGAAACCATCGTCGTCTTCTGCTTCCTGACTGACGGGAGGAATTGGTGCACGTGACAGTGTGTCAGCGTCTTCGTGCTTCCGGCCAGACTTATAGACGATGGTTACGTCGAATTCCTGTAGGCGCAAACTCCACCGGGCCAGTCGTCCTGAGGGATCACGTATGTTCGCCAACCAACAGAGGGCATGATGGTCCGTCACCACTTTGAATGGACGACCATAGAGGTAAGGGCGAAACTTGGTGATCGCCCATACAACAGCGAGACACTCTTTTTCTGTGGTCGAGTAATTCGCCTCGGCACGGGACAGTGAGCGGCTCGCATAGGCTATTACTCTCTCCTCTCCGTGTTGGTGCTGGACGAGCACTGCGCCAAGGCCGATGTTACTGGCGTCAGTATGCACTTCTGTATGAGCATCATCGTCAAAATGTGCAAGAACGGGTGCTGACTGCGTGCGCTGTCGTAGTTCGGCAAAAGCAGCCTGTTGCTCATTGTCCCAGACAAATGGCGTGTCGTCTCTTGTAAGGCGAGTCAAGGGTTCCGCTAATTTCGAGAAGCCTTTAATAAATCGCCGATAATAAGCGCACAAGCCCAGGAAGCGTCGAACAGCCTTTTTGTCGGTAGGAGCTGGAAATGTGGCCACAGCGGTAAGCTTGTCAGGATCGGGTCGGACACCTCTGGCGCTCAAGACATGGCCGAGGAACTTGAGCTCTTCATAACCAAAGTGACACTTCTCTGGTTTGAGTGTGAGGTCTGCCGATCGAATAGCCTCTAGGACACTCCGCAGGCGGTGAATATGTTGTTCGAACGTTTCCGAAAAGACGACTACATCATCGAGGTACACGAGACAAGTCTGCCATTTCAGCCCAGAGAGTACAGTGTCCATCATTCGTTGGAATGTTGCCGGTGCTGAACACAAGCCAAAAGGAAGGACTCGAAATTCATAGAGGCCGTCGGGTGTCACAAAGGCCGTTTTCTCGCGGTGTCGCTCGTCTACCTCGATCTGCCAGTACCCGCTCAAATACAGCAAATTCGAACAGTGTTGCCCAATAGTGTAGCTGACAAAGGACGTACTATTCATTTGGCCCGCTCCACAGGCCCGTTGGTCATGTTGCAGGTTTGCGTACGCATAAGTACACTCAGCTTTGGACAACTCGTCGGTTATTTGTCCTTGTGTGTCTAACGCGCTGTTCACATCGCCATGGATTACCAACTAGCACCGGTCACACACCTTGCTTTGGAAAGCTCTCGTGCAGAAGACATTCTATGTCTCCAAAGATCAGTTTGTGGCAGGATAAAAGCAGACAAGGTAGTATCATTTGGCAAACATGAGTCTTTGGAAGAGAAATTCGTGTGCTGATGGAAAAAGAAATAAAAAACCGCCAGGCCTGCGCAGAAGGCGCAGCACAGCCACAGCGAAAGCTGGGAGAGCGGCCTTTAGCCTTTTAACACGATAGCGTTAAAGAGCTGGTTTCGCAGAAATTCCGGCGTCGGCGTCGGCGTCGTTGGTTGTGAGCGAAAAATCATCATCTTGTCCGTGACCGAAAAATCGAGAATGATGCAAATAAAATAAATAATAAAAATTTTCGGGTCCGACTGAGGATCGAACCCGGGTCGTCTGCGTGGCAAGCAGGTGTTCTACCACACAGCCATGCCTCTGCTTGGAAATACTGTGAAAATAACTTCCTCTGCTTGGAAATGCAGTGAAAATAACTTCCATGCTTTGCAAACGCAAGCGTCCTTTATATAGGCGTCGCAATATAACATGTAATATCCCAGGAATATTGCGTGGTACACGCGTACATTGCCATCGGGCGTCAGAATATGTGACTGTCATAACGATTCCATAGTTTAAAGCCAGTCATCCATTACAAACGGCACACACCTTACTGCGCGTATTCCCTTAACACCACGTAGTGGGTGCATAGCAAGTTCGAAAACATTTCCCACATTTGCCGTGCATAATTTCTCCTGGTTGAAAGCATACTACCCATTACATAGTATGCATTAAGTGATTGAAGTACGCAGTAGGGACGGGATATCGCTATCGCGTTCAACTCTTAAAGGCGAAGCTCAAGGGTCCCCCCAATTTTTTTAAACACTCTTGGGGCAACTACTACAAGCCCAATTGCATGGTACCCACTACGCTATAAATCATCATAATTTTTGTGTAGTGGGGAAGCGTCTACTATGCCATTCTTCGTCATTCTTCAGAAAAGCGCGGTGCCCGCTACACTCTTGTAACGAATTATGTGCGCTTTGTTGATGCTGTGGCTGACGACGATGAAGAATTAGGCCTCAGGCTTTTGTAATGGCTTGGAGCATTGAACGACCCACTCGTTAAGCAATTCGCATTGTGTGACGCCTGTTTCTTACTTTGCTGCTCTAAAACGCTTTACAACACACGTTAACGCGATTCCTTACCCGATATGAAGCCTGCCTAGGGTCAGTTTGCACCGCAGTTTCAAGCAGTGGCGTAGGTCAGTGGTAGAGTGCTGGGCTGCCACGCAGAGAGCCCAGGTTCGATTCCCATTCTGTCACAGGTGTTTTTTTATTTATTTAGTTTTCTTATTTCGTGCGATATTGGTTACGGACACCGGCGGCGGCGGCGGACAACTACGGCGCAGAAACGACCCTTGTTGTTATCTCATAACAGCTTTCGCTGTAAAACTGTAACATTACATGCGGACGACAACGACGTGTAAACATGATATATATAGCTGCACATGGGTAAAGTCCCTCTATATTTCAAATGTAGCGAAAGGTCTTGATCCAGCCGCCGCATCCTGCAATGGACCGGTTGGCGACACGTGGCCTTTTTGCCTGCGCGCCCCGCCTAAAGGGTCGAGCGGTGGCAGCGCTGCGCCGGCGAGAGGTACGGATGGCTGCGTTTTCAAGCGTGTGTTTGGACAATTTTCGCAACTACACTCTTAATCTGGATCCACATAAGATCCACTTAGAAGCTGGAACTTTTTTGCAAAAAGTTCCAGCTATATATTTGGAACTGAGTTCCACATACTTTCAAAAATATATGGAACAGTGCCCCACTTATTTTTACTAAATAATTTTGTGGATCGTTGTTCCTCATAAGAGTATATGAAAGCCTGTTCCAAATAAAAGGGTTGTTTCAGTTTCTGGAACGCTGATCCTCATAAAATAGTAATGGCTATATCCGGTATGCCGTTCCAGGTACTTTGAGACCTGCTTTTTATATAAAGCAATGTTCTAATAGAGAGTTAGGAAGCTGTCTATGGGTTCACACTTCTGCAATATATTTGCTTTCCCCTGTCAGTACAAACTGAGGTTTTATGCCAGGCTGGCTTGGCATGTGGCCTGCGCTGATACCAACAATTGGAAAGTAGAAATTTTAGCAGCAGTGTGGTCCCCGAGAGTTCCCAACAGTTCCCTATTAGAGCACAGTTCTATTAAAAGTAGGTTTGAGGTACCTGGAATGGCAGAGTGGAAACCTTGGCTTTGCCTGCCGGATCCTGTTCTGGCATTTAGCTGCATGTAAAAGAAACAAGGTACATAAATGAAACAAATTATTACATTGCTTTTCAAAATGAGTAGACTTTATTGAGGGGCAGTATTGTGTACACTGAAGACATGTTCGTTTCAAATTTCATATAAAATGACTAGTCATCAAGGAACAAATGTCATAAATAAAAGAAACTAGGCATTAAGGGGCATTCACGCGTGTGCCCCTATATTAAAAAAGTTGGTAATAAAAATGGCCCGGAACATAAGTGCAGCACATGCAAATAAACTTGTACATCGGCTATGGAAAAAAGGAACATTAAACAATGCTATAAAAATGCCAGCTAATCACAGGAAATAAAGTAACTCAAATGCGCAAGTACCCATCTGCCATTTACTGAGTTTACGCATCCCCATTTAAAAAGAATTCAGTATTCTAAGAATTATATGAAAAAGGCATAAAGCAATGGGCTGAAAGGGTTGAATTAAGACAAGAAAAAAATAGAAATGTAGTGGATGAGTTATTAACGAGAAAATCAGTGCAAGCCAATATGAAGAATGAAACAATTCCACACGAAAACTTCCTAGAAGCATGTGGCAAATATCGCAACAAAAACATGAACACTGGAAACAATACAGTTGACAGATCACAGTTGTACATATAATACAAAGCTAATCGTGACCAAAACACTTTATCAGCCCCTGAAAAAGCCTCCCACTCCAGGCAGGTTACATGACCCACCATTGTGTAGTTTGGGATAAGTCATCCCAAACACTGCCATGAAAGCTCGTGTATATGTTAATAAAATATAATGCCCCAAATATATCTGGAAGAATGTTACACATTTTAAATAGTCAACAAGGCAACAGCGAAATATATAGATACTCTGCAAAACAAGTGAGAAATCTTTGAATAACCAAACTCAGCCTTGAAAAATACAAGTATTATCTTTAAAAAAAGCCAGCCTTGAAACCTATAGCCTACAGCCAGCACTTAGCCTTGGTGATAAAAAAATTTACAAGAAGTCACGACTTCTGTGTTACAGCTGAACATTTAGCACGTGAACATTAGGCCTGACCGCTTCAGGTTTTCAACAGAGACTTTAACTTAACGACATCAAGCCACTGTGAAATGGCTCACCCTTTACAACAACTGTCTCCACAAGTCCCAAAAACTGTTCAAAAGCGTATGGGTATGACAGGTTTAAAATAAAATATACAGTGAACAGGAGGATGACTGCCTTCTCAGGTGATGATGCAGGTGGTAATGCCACAATGTTTTCTTTGCTGGCAATCTTGAAGTTGCCATTCACTTTCAAAATGCATGGGCCTGGTGGAGACCTGTTGCCAATTTTATTTGCCTTTAAGGAAAAGAGAAGCAGCAAATCTTAACTAAACACTGGCTTTAAATATTGGTGTTCGTGGTGATACCCTTTTTATAAAACTAATCATTTATTTCACTATGATTTCTTGGTTTCCTTTCTGTGAAACCTGCAAAAAGTGCCAGTGAGCACAAAAATTTTGTGAGCATTGCACATCGACGATTGCTTAGTGTGAATGGAATCGCTGCTTTATTTCTGGGAAAAGCATTACGCTTTTCTGGTTGAATGACCTGAGCATCAATCGGCTTTTCCAGCCTTGAGGGATTTTCAGTTACCAACCAAACAATATATTTATCTTTGTGCACTTCATACTTCATGCACCTTCCCACTACAAATAAATGTCCTCCGTACTCCATTATGTGTTTTCCAGTTTTATGGTGCTTAACATAACTTACAAGTAAAACACGATTTAAAAAGTCTGATTTAAATCCACCTTTCCGTACTTTTTTTCGGTATTTTGTGTACAGAACTACAGCCTTGATGTTTTTTTATCAGTCCCTTTCCATGCAAGAGATCAGAAAGTGCCGCCTTACTGTAGTAAAAACCACAGCATCGCCTTCTTGGGTCAAACAAATTCTTCAAGTCCCATGAGACTTTCCCGGTCCAAAATCTCCTGCATTTTGCTTAGCTTGGCCTCAATAGCCTCCACTGCGTCTCTAAACCTTATTTCTGCTTCAAAGGCAAGCTAAAATAAATGCACATTGACTAAAACTTTATGGCCCACTGAAACAAAAACAGGCCCTAGGATTGCTTCAAATACTTTAATTCTGCTGAACTATATGATGGGAGAAAATATCACCTTCACACAACTACTCAAGCAGCAGAGTTGAGTCTATATTCATCTTGACATAGAAGAGATCTTTCAACATTCATTGTTATAGCAATGCCTTACCACCAGTGTTAAAACTTATAAAGCGCGAGCCGGTCTGTGTAAATGAGCACTCACTTTTTATCATTTATCAAATACTACAGAGCACAGCTGACTAAACATAAATCACAGCTTACAAAATAAAACACTCTTAACCTTACAGAGCAGACCCACACGATTTGAAAAACATGAGCGATCTTACCACGTCAGGATTAAAAATGTATGATGGCAAATGATCTGGTGAATTGGTGCTGCGGGCCTCAGCAGTTGCAGTCAAAATCATTTTTATTCCCCCCAAGGTCCATACAAAAGGGATCTGTGACCATGTCCTCAATTGCCTATGCAAAAAAGCAAAGCAGAAAAATAAGGAACTGTACACATTAGCAAAGCATATATCATAAAATAAGCTATGTTTACGTGCTTGTGACAAACCACATATACTAACATCAATGAAAAAACGCCTGACGTTAACACTTGAAATGGCAAAATGCATTACACCTCATTGCAGAAAATGTATGCACATCAATGAAAATTAATAGCACAGTTGAAGAGATGGCAAGCAGCTCATCAACGAAATAAATGCAAAATCCTCCTGTCTGGAAGCTAGAGCCTAAGGAAATGATGCTGGGGTACAACACAGAAAGGCAGTGAACCAATAGAGCATTTTCATTTGAGATATCACATTTCTTTGGGCAAGTGCAGCTTCCAAACTGAGCAGCAGCACAGGCATTCCTTACATTCCATGTTTGCCACAGCTGTAGTCAATAGGCATAAATGCGTGGACTGAAAGCCAGTGCAACCCGAATACCTGTATGTCAGTTTGCCTGCCGAAAAATGGTTTACCAAAGCGAGAAGTACCAGGTAGTTGCCAATAAGAGTAATATCGTCAGCTCGCACTTTCACCATAGAGGTAACTAACATGTTGTCAGGCAATGTTTGAACAAGGCCTGTGAAAAATGAAATTCTCACCTTCTGTTCAAGAAGTGCGTCAGGACACGGGATTGGGTTGCTGGAAGCGTGGTCACTTTCTGCAGGCTTCTCAGATACTTTTTTTATCCGAAGCAGCCGCGTTTTCTTCGTTGCACTCACAGATCGCATGAATGCGTTCTGAAATAGCATGCGTCAACATTGAAATACATAGCGGTATACACTTCACATGGTAGTGGCTTCTCCACATAATTCGATGAATGAGTGCTCAATATGGAATGAAATGTTTATAAATGTGCTATTATACATCTAACATAACAAAATACATAACAAATGTATTCAGAATGTGTTCTTTTTAATGCTGCTACCACGTATAAACATTACTGTTCAAGTCTCAGGATGTGATAAATTTTGTGTCGCGGGCAAAATTTATGTTACAAAGGTGTGTCCGCCTCTAATCTTATCCTCTATGTATGTACGCCGCGTGGTGGCATGAGTCAAATTAGAACTGCTGGTGGGTTAGGCTGCGGCATAGGATTCTCACAAATCATAACTACATGCCTGTTACATGCATTGTCGATGAAGATTTTATCGTTGCATAGCATCCTGTGGTCTAGCAAATGCATCTGAAAAGAGGAATTAGACCTTATTTACCCACCCAATACTAATCTAAAACTAGCGTTACCTATGAGCTCCACCTGTATTCGGGGGTACCATTGATTTAAACCACTTCATTTAACAGCACACTGCACTGGTATACCACGCTGACAAACTAAATCAACCAGTTTACAGGGAGTTGGCGAACATTTATTTAAAAAGGTGTGAAAGCAATCTTCATATGGTTTGCGACTACTATATACAACACAATTGACATTCTCAGTGTAGCAAGATACTAATTTAGAATTTATTACCTATTCTTTCTTTCTTGTAGCCTGTTTCAAGCACAAATTCACTCATTTAAAAAAAATCCTCATACCAGGGGCTTATTTGGTCACTGGAATCAACTGGAAAGTTGATTAAATTTTATGTTCGCAGTTAAACTGCAGGCTTTTTTTATGAGCGCTAATTCCAATGTACCGTGAAGCAAGTACCATGTGAAAGCAAGTACCACGTGACACTACAAATTGAATTGTCTTAAACAGGCCGTAGTGAACAGGCACCGCCAAGAAAGTTTTAAGCAATCAGTTTAAAATATCTTCGCTGCACAGTAAGACAAAAATTACAGGAAGCACGTTAGTGTCTGCAGTAAACTATGTGGCATGCGAACAGTATAACATATCCAATGGAGCAGACAACACTGGTCATGCTTACAGGCTCCGTGAGCACCTTGTGCACCGGGAGCTGGAGCTAAACATATTGAGGTGAGAGCTAAACCACACTAAAATCAATTCCTGTGAGGCCCAGAGAAATGGCAGCACCTCTCAAATAATGAGTGGAGCAAAAAAGCTGAAAATTTTAACCTTCAGCTACTGCCACAATGTTACGCCAGCAACCACAACCCGCTGAGCAACCGTCAATATCTTGCTAAGCAACATACTGTAAGGGGGGCATACGGATTACTGGGAAACTAACACGCGAACCAGCAACGTGGTTGGAGTCATAAATGTCGAGCGGATTCCGGCCCACGAGCACGCAAATGGACGCGAATTACCGTTTACCAAATATGTTTCGCCAAAAGTTTCACGCGCCAAGACGAAGTGAAGTTGCACGTTACGAAAAAAATTTCCGCGGAGAATTTAAAACAGCGTAAACGACAAAGTAAACACTAATTCGATTTGCCTGTTCGCCCTTTGTCTCGTGATCCGCAATTTAGCGGAATAACTGCCATCATTCCGTCATTTAGACTGCTCGATTACAAATGCTGGAAACAAATCCGCCGGGATGGTACTCAAACTATCGGGCTACATAAGCAGTAAATGTATTCGTAGAGCGAGTTCGGCAGGTGTGCCTGCATTCAACTCAATACATACGACAGCGTATGTTTTTGGTTTCAGTGAACAACAGCGACAACGAGCTCATAAATATACAGCACTGACCTTTGTTTGCACCTCTTGGAAACTCCACCACTCCTTTTCGTCGTAACGGTTCCCGCCAAACTGGCCGACAGCACACCACCTTCATTTCTAGTAGTCCGCATCAGGCGCGACACGCGCCACTGCGGGCACTGCACTGTGTCTGCCACTTGTGGCGTCGGTGAAGCAGAACGTTTACAACTAGCGGAGCAAAAGCTGAGTGGTGGGGGCGCTGCGATCGTAACGAGTGTTTCAGCATTCCCATTTTCGTGCGTTGGCGTTGTAGCAGTTGCAACCCCACTGTACGTTGTGTCACAACGCAAACCGCGCCGGAGAGTCGGCGAGGAGGAGTCGTCGGACGTCGCGCATGCGCGCTGCAGCGCATGTTATGTGGAACAAGACACAAGCAAAAAAAATATAGAAGCGCAATGTCTAGAAATTTTACTGGAACATAAGTGGAACGATAACTGGATCAGCAACACCGCCTCCTCCCCTTTACTGAGCTCCAGATAAGAATGAAATACATAAAGAAAACAGAACGAACGTTCCACATAAGATCCACATATATGATTCGTTCCACTTATTACAAGTTCGGATCCAGATAAAGATATGTGGATGACTTTTTTACTGGAACTTATATGGAACCAGATTAAGAGTGTAGAGAGTACTTCACGCACCTCTGTCGCACTGTTGCAATTTAGAAGCGTTTATGTACTTCAGTGGACGTGGGAATTCTGTGCTTTACTTTAATGTTTGGATCGAATTCATTTGAAATTCCATTAGGTAACTAATAACATCCCCTATACTTTCCTTGGCATCATTGTCTGTTAGTTCCACAGAATTAAGTTACATTGCAACATACCTTTATATCTGTGGGACACGGAGGTGGCATGGGTATAAAAGGCAGACGGCTTTGGATAAATGTACGTCTTCAAAAATAGTTAAACATTAAAATGGTTGAGACACTAGTGGGCATGCTATATTTCCTATATCTTGAAAGCTACTTCGTCCGTTGATATTCCACGCATACAGTGCAACTCTCTCCTAAGTAAGCATATTAGAGTACTTTATAAACAAAATAAGCGTGGTTAAAAGCGCCGTTTAGTCGTGGGAATAGTTCTGAACGCTGACAAACCCAATGAAACCAATAATATAGCGCATGTTTTGCACTACAAACTACGCTAGGTGACCCATGAGGTTTCCGAGAGTAGCAGTAAGCTCGCATCCAGGCAGCTTTTTTTTTTCGAACCAGAAAACAAGCAGTACATCCACTTCAAGTTACGCTGAATTCGAAAACACGCAAACATAAATGTCCTGCATGATAAATGCCATGGGAAACTGCTCATCAGCTGCTTCGGAAAGGCGCGCGTTTTTTCAGTGTTAAACGTACTCCAGGATCGTTAGTTGTTCTCTCTGTCGTTTGAAGTTTCCTGGGCTGCTTACGCCACAAATGGCAATAATAAACCGATTCAAGCGCGCACTGAGAGCGGTTTTAGGCGTCCGCAGAATGCACACGAGCGAGCGGAGCGTCGTCTGCTACCGCTGCTCTTTGGACCCCTCCAGAGGGCGCGTGTAGTTCTCGCTACCTTTAAAAATATAGGGACCTTACACATGGCAAGGCAGTAGTACTTGGTGAAGGAAGAGAGAGGGACGAAATAACAAGCGTCAGTCGCAAAGAGCCACTTTCTTCTTTACGAGTCGTTTCCCTATCCCAAGGGCTATAGCAGGCAAGCACTGAAATAACTCTTGCCGTTCCATATTAGGTGTATGCTTATGCGGTTTTATGTATATAAACAATTACACTTCTTCAAGTTTTCGGGTCGTTCATCTCTTAACAGTACCATGAAATGTGATGAAATCGGGTAATGCGCACATGACTGCGTACAACAAATTTTCATCGATTCGATCTGCCTTCATGGTAAACAAGCAATGCTTAAAAACATCTAGCACATCTGACAAAAAACGTTAAGATACGTACGTCATCTTCCATTTCTTTGTACTCTGAAAAAAGAAAACTACACGTCACTACACTAAATTAGTCATGCACGCACTTTCATGCGAGAACGCACTGTTGCGCTATTAGGCAGCACATATCACTATTTTTGTATTCGCGAACGTATTTCGACAATCAAAGTAGTGTCAAGCCGGTCCTTGCCAATTCAAACATTATCCACAAATTCAGACTGAAGTGTTCGGTTGACATCCGGCTTGAATATTCAATTACTTGTTGCGACTGGTAAACGCATATTTGCGGGAAAAACTCGATACATTTTTGCCTATGTGAAGACACAGCCACCTAGAAAAATCACTGAGGTCCATGGAGGAAACGAGAAAAAGACTAGGATGGAGCGTCACGTGAAAATTGGCAAGCCCCGCCATAAATATCGATACAGGAGCATGCCGCGAATTGAGCCCGGTGTTTGGAGTATGAGGAGGAGGGGGGGGGGGGGGCGTTCGAGGACGTTGGCCTGTGGACGCTAGGCGCGCGCTCTCGTTCATTTTTGTTTTCGTTCATGAGCCCACCAAAAATATATATATATAACATGAGCATCATAGCAATTGAGCCACGAACGTGAGGAGCAAGCAGCTTCGGAGAGGGTTGGCTTCTGGCGGCTAGGCATGCTCCCTCCTATTTTTTTCCCTCCAAGCTGAGGCTTCTGCGCGGCGGTTTAACGTCACCATAGTGCGGTCGCCTAGAAAGTCTGCTTCGCCGCGCCTAATTGTGTAACGTCCCTTCTCCTAGAGTCCATTCGAGCATCGTGCTGACTTTGGCGTCACGGAGTTCGCCTTTTTATTGAAATAATTGGAATGATCTTATGTGAATGCTTAAGTTCGAAAGCAGGATACGTAAATCTGACGAAGTGGCGCCCGCGAGTTCATCGTTACCCGCCCCTTCATAAAAAAACACCATTATATTGGGCTTTTTTGGGTTTGTTGACTTGCGAAATTGTCTCTGTGCATATGTTAACAAGCTCTCTCTGATGGTCCATGTTGTAGTCCTGGTGGAGGCTACAATAAATAGTGATTAAGTAGAGAATAAAAGTGATTAACTACATACAAACTGTATGTATTTAATCGCTTCTGTGAAGAACTGAAAGAAAGAGCAAGAAACGGGCTATGCAAAGATTAAATTTTTTTCATAAATGATAAAAACTGCGTACAACTTCAATATAAACACAGTGCAAGAAATGTCATACAGATTTGTGAATCTCGATGGTTCCTTCTTTGCACAATCTTAGCTGTACAGATGAATCTTGAGATCATTTTATGGTGCACATTTTATCAGGACAACGCAAGGTGAGCGATGAAATAATAAATCAAAAGGAGGGAGAATGCCAATTTATTCAGGGAATTCAAGGCCGCAGGAGCAACGTTGGCTGATCCAATGGGCACGTGGTGTGGCGCGAGCCAATGGGGCCCTGAACTGAAGGCTCCACCCACCGAGGACGACCCTTTAGGCCTGCATAAATAATTTTTTTCCTCTCTCTCTCTTTCCCGCTCCACATGCCAGCATGAAAGAGCCAACTGAAATCCAGGGCAACAACACGGACGAAGGGGATGATTCCCATCCACTCAAACCCGAGGCCCAAGCCAGAAGTGTTGAACAAGAGAACAAGGCGGTAGATAAAGCATTGCTGCTATATAAAATAGCCTTGTAGATCTCAATAACGTATGCTGTCGGGCTAGTTCGTGCATTGCTGGTTAGAAATTGGTTTGCGCAAAACAAGAACAGGGACGAAGAAGCAACATGGACAAGCGCACACTCGCAACTGACTTTTAATAAACCGATGCTCATCTTCTGAAACCCTCATGCACGCGCACATTTACAAACACAACGTATCATCACAACCTATCAGATAGGAAGGCAAACTCATTTTCAAAAAGTGGCAAGGACGCTCGTGCATTGGTCTCCAAATTGCTTGATGTAGCCTATATCGCCTCCACTATTTCACGAGCCACCTTGTCCCTGCTTTTTCTTAAGATACTCGTGCTGTTCAGCGAAGGTTCACACGAGCACTCCTTGCAATGATGCGGCAAATGCGAACATGTGTCATTCCTCAGTGACAGCGCATGCTCTCTTAGGCGATCAACGGCCCGACTGGCCGATGTACACCTTGCCACAACTGAGCGAAATCTTATAGACAGCGCCTACTGAACATTTCAAAAACTTTTTTGTGTGCTTCTGGACACACTCAGCACTTGGTGCGCCACTCGAGCGAGCAAAAATGCGTGAACGCCGACTCCTAGGTTCCGAAAACACGACCGGGACCTCAAAGCGAGAGGCCACGATTTTTGGCGAATAAGCCCCTCTGTGCACATACGGGATGACAACAGGGCGCTTTCGCTGAGCCTTTTGGCTTGATTCTCGAGCACTGGTTGCCTCACGACGAAATTTCCTCAACAACGCACCACACGCCACCACAATAAAGTATCTCAATAATGCATCAGCGTCCCGTCCTTGTTGCTTTTGTGAAAATGAGTTTGCCTTCCTATCTGATAGGTTCTGTTTGTAAATGTACGCATGCGTAAGGGTCTCAGATGATGAGCATCGGTTTGTTAAAAGTCAGTTGCGAGTGTGCGCTTGTCCGTGTTACTTCCCCGTCCATGTTCTTGTTTTGCGCCAACCAATTTCTAACCCTTGCAGAGACACAAAAGTCAACTGAAGAAGGGGTCGAAATGATGAATCAAATTGCTAAGACGATAGCATTGATTATGAATAAATTAGACATCCTAGAAGTAAATCAGTCGCCAGACAGTGCGCTTTCTCTCGGTACATCAGAAACACCACAAACCATACCCCATTCTCAAACACATAATTATATAACATCAGCGTCTCTCCGACCTCCGGCCGCCACCCTGTGGTTGCACCCTCAATAATGCGGACTAAGTAAGAGATCAGATACTAGAAGTGGAACTGCAGGAGTTACAAAAACAGAAAAGTTCTGCAGCAGTATTCCAAGAACTAAGTTAAAAGTTTTGCAGAAAACACATGGGATTGCAAAGCTAGCAGAATACACATCGTTTGGCTATGCCGAAGGGACGACCAAGGCAATAACCATGCTGGTAAAATAAAGCATAGCACTGCAAGAGAACACGGGTATAGCGCACATAGGCAACGTTTTATTGCAACTCCTCCCGCTAAAGAAGACAGATCGTAGCTGATTTACCCTAACATTTGGAGCAACTCCAGCAACATAAGCAGAACTTCACGAACCTATTCCCGAAAGCACTCGATGTTGCTGGAGAAAATGTAGTAGTTATAGGAAGATACATACATGCAACTCACACCGCGTGGTGATATTTATATGCCAGACCTAAGGGATGGGTCTTATGGAACGAATCGCTACAATTAGGCCTAACACTCGTCACAGACCCCGGTAGTCCAACCACAGTAGGCACGGCGCTAAACAGGCACACAATCCCAGACCTAATGTTCATTAAAATGATTTAAAAGGCAACGTGGCGCAGCACACTACATGATTTGGGTAGCGACCACTGCATATCACAAAAGGCCCGAGTACACCTAAATAAATACAAATAAATAAACAGACAGGGAATTACTCCGTAAAACTCGAGAGGTGACACAGCGATTATCCACCACATACATACAACAGAATAGAAGTTCATTCATGACGTCAAACTACCTCTAAAATAGTGCCACCTGAATCTAACTTGGAGAAATGTGACAGCAGATGTGCGAAGCTAATCAGTCGCTTGAAAATAGACTTAAAGGCCAGATGTATACCAGAAAGCTGAGAAAGTGCATAGCGCTTCGTAAAAAAGAAATAGTACAACACGTAAGCAACTCTTCAAACAACAATGGGACGAGATAGGCAATTATATGGACCGACAATCAACTACCGGCAGAACCTCGCATTTCCTCAGGTTCCTACTTGACCCTTGCAATTAGAAGAGAAATCTTGCAGGGGCACTTGAGCTTCGCGACGAAGAGTAGAACGCCATAGCGCGAAGGGGCCACTAGCGCATCGCCTTCTGAATGGCTAGCTTAGTCTGCTCTCGGTGCACCCGTCAACCGTGCCGTACGCAAACGAACACCGGTGCATGAAACATTAGGCGTTTCGAGCAATCATCGTTGTTAACTACACCATAATTCTTCATTTTGCGAATCAGCGAAGGGTCTCCTAAGCGAAGGGCCCCCTAAGGCAACGCGCGAACCCACGCAGCTCCTCCCTGTGGTGATGCTGTTGCAGCTGATGGTGATTAAATATGTCTCAACATTTTCACTTGGGTGGACCCTTAAAACACCTGCTCAATGCAATTCACACGTTTGGACGCCTGGCGCGACTCTACGCTTCTGCCACGTAATATTACTTACGTTAAGGAGTTTTTTACGAAACAATTCCAAGTGTCGTGACTTTGTGGTGGAACATCTGCCTGCCACTGAGACGTCCTGGGTGCGATTCTCATTCCTACCAAACATTTTTACTAGTTTTCTATTTGCATTACCTTCTCGGTTTTATCGCTCACGTAAAAAGTGATGATTTTGCGCTCGCAACCAACTCCGACACCGGAATTTCTGCGAAACGAGCCCATTAATGCCATCGCGTTAAACCGACATGCAGGCCATCAGTAAGTTAATATTCGTCTATAAGGGGACAGAACAGGAATTTCTCAAAGAATTAGAGCAGAAATACATCACACAGGTAGCCCCTTGCAACCATCCTAGCTACACCGGTAATGTAAACTAAAAAAAACTGGACGAGGAAATTACGTAACCTGTCATTCAGACAGCGCCCCGTCTGTCCGACGTACTCCTTCCCGCAAGAAGGAGTACCTGATACACCGCCACCTCTCTACACTCCACAAACTAAGTCATATGCCTTATCTTGCAAGCAGAAGCGTTGTGCGGTGTGGGACTACTGAGTCTGCAAATAAAATTCAGCTTGTATGGGGCGGAGAAATTACCTGCAGATTAGCACGTGACGCCACCTCTATTATGTTATGAGAGATTTTGTGTATGTAGCGCACAAAAGTCTGAATGCCAGGTTACTAGAGCGCTGGAAGCTTGCGAAGAAGGGTAACATTCTGGAATACTTTACGCCGTCTATGATGCCCCTGAAGGCGGACGTGTAAACCGGTGACCTACTCTCCGGATGATGCAGGAACGTTTCTATTGGCCGAGGATGGATAGAAGCGTTCAATAGTAGGTAGCAAGCTGTGAGGTGAGTCAAAAGCATAAGCCTCGCCCGGTACACCAGCTTAGACTACTGGAACCTCTTGCAGTTAAAGCTCTTCCGCTATTATTAACGCCTACGGGATTGAAAACGTAAATCCATTACCAACTACAGCAGCAGAGAAGCGGCACATTTAGTCGCTGTGGACCCCTTGTCGATGTTTGTGGAAGCTGCTGTGGTGCACTCTAGCAGCTAGCTTTGTGGTCAAATTTCAACAAGACTGATTTGAATGAAAACATGGTCTAACTAGGAAGATAATCTCAGGATGAGCAACTACTACCTCTAGTAATAATGTAGTAAACCTCCGAAGCGCTGGTTTCGCACTTAATTTCATTTTAGCACGCGATTCACAAGGGAATGGCTTGCCGTACAGCTGCAACCAGAACCTACAGGCTCAGCAGCTATTGATGAACAAGCAGACTCCATCAATACCTTTACTGGTCACGAAGCTACCCGTAACTCTATGGGGGGAGCTTTGTGTGCTGCAGGCGGAGGCCGTGTGGAGGTGCTTGCAATCAATATATCGATTACAAAAAAAGCAACTTTTTTTTTTTCATTCGATATATTGATTATTCCCCGCCACCCTCCAAAAAACTGTCTGCACTTAAGATGGTTCTGCACTGCGCCTAGGATCGGCCGCATTGCCAGCTTTGTGCACCTCACCAGTTTTCCCACGGCATGTGTGATCGGTCCAGCGATCACGGAGGCAATGCAAATTGACGGTCTTATGTGATGGCCTCATCGTGTGACATCCCGTTTCGCCACTTCATCGAGACATGCCTCATTTTGACGCTGTCTGACGTCATGATGTTGTCAATGGGGACATCATCACGTCATGATTTTTTGCGTCACTCGTCTGCTACGACTGTTTTTGCGCCTTGTCTGCTACGACTGCGGCTCTTCCGGTCGCCACCGCCGCTGCTGTAATCCTCGCGCGACCTGTACTCGGGCCTATGCGTCCCATCGCGTCGGACGCCTTCACCAGGGCGTATTACGAGCGTACCCACGATAAGTGGCTGCAACAGAACTGCCCCAGCTCGTCCTGCGGCCACCGGCGTGCAAACGGAAAGCGCCACAAACAGAGCTGTTCCAGCAAATAAAACAAGTACGAAACCTCCGCTCAAGGCACACAAGCGTCGACAACATCAGCTGGAATTTCTCAAAAAGCAGCCACATTGTATGAGGGAGCCCCAAGGCAACATAGCCACGGTACTCTACCGGCCGAAGGGCCGAAAAAACAACTTTCTTTCCCTTACACAAGCCTGGATTGCAGCTCAGCTCTCACGCATCCCTGGTGCCAACCGAGTTCGTGTAAACTTGAGGGGCAATGTCTTGGCAGTTCACAGCACCCCAGGCGCCGACACTGCGGCCCTACTCGCCATCCAGCGCATAGGGGAGGTGGACGTGAACGCCAAGATGGCCAGCAAAGGGTCCTGCTCCGGTGTCCTCTACGGCGTGGATGCCGCCTTAGATTCCTACACAGTCCTCGAAAACATCGAGTCTGCAGTCCCTATCCTCTCCTGCGCCCGCAACGGCCGAGATTTTGTCGTCAGATTCGGGATCAGTTGCCCACCTGCTGAGGTCGCCCTATTCAAGCACCCGCGCACGGTTAGGGCGCGACGTCGCAGGCCACTGAAGTGCGGCCGCTGCGGGGTTTTCGGTCACAGCGATACAACCTGCACCAACTCGCCGCACTGCCTCTGCTGCGGTGGTGACCATGTACGTGCGGAATGTGCGGCCCCAGGGCCCAAGTGCTTAAACTGCAACGGCCTCCACGTCGCCACAGAGCCACGCTGCCCTCGGTGGCAGCATGAGAAAAGAATCTTGGAAGCCATGGCTTCAGAGGACCCGCCTCTCTCTCGTCGAGACGCTGAGCGACTCATCAAGAAAGAAAAAAGAGCGCGCCTATTCGTGCCCCCTCTGCTGTGCCTTCTGCGGCCGTACAACTAGGCCGGTCTTACAGCGCAGTCGTCGCGCCCCCCGGCCGCGGATTCCTCGACGCCCGACAGCGAGATACAGAAAGATTTGAAGATTGGAGCCCTCGTGGCCGCTGTCCAGGCCTTAATCGGGACCCTCCCCCAAGACGACCCAGTTTTCGACCTCTGTAACGCTGCCCTGGCCGCCCAAACTGCAATCAACCATCATGGCTAACTACAAGGTGTTTCGGCCACGGATTCTACAGTGGAATGTTCGTTCCCTCCGCTGCCGACACGCTGAGTTGGCCATTCAAATTCTTCGGCGCGAGTATGACATCGCGCTGCTGCAGGAAACCTATTCGCGCCGAATCACTCAACCTGCCTGGCTTTATCGGGTACACCACAACGGTACACAGTGCTAACTCGAGGCGTGCCGCTTAGTTCGGTGCAGTGTGGACTCTCACCCTCCCGGCATGTCCCGCGCGTCTGTTTATGGGGGCGGTGACCTACGTCACGCCACTGTGAACATTGAGGATATCCTTAGTGACACCCTCGAAGTGACACCCTCGATTGAGGGCATGGGCACGAGTGTATTCAGTGTTTACGTGTGCACGTCCACAACTTCAGTGCTCTGGGAAGCCAATTTTGTGTGCCGCCTCGCTAAACGCCTCCATTATGACGCCGTCGTCGGTGGGGACTTTAATTCGCACCACACCTCGTGGGGGTGTGGCACCACGAACCACCGCGGCCGCGACCTCCTTGCCGCCATCCACAACGCTGGCCTATTCTTTCTCAACACGGGCAGCTGCATCCCTCGCGCGCCGCGGAGTGACGGACAGCGCCATCGACCTCACACTCGTTGGTGGTGCTTGTGTTTACGAGTGGAAGCGCGCCGCGGATTCTCGGGGCACTGACGACTAGCCCATCGTGGTCAGCCCCCCTTCTGCCAACGTCAGGTGCACTCGGACGTATAGTGTGGTGAAGTGGCCGCGATTCAGGGAACTGTGTGCTGCTGAGGTTTTGCCAACTCAGGGCATCCTCCTGGAGAACCGCGTGCTGTGCACCGAGGAGTTCACCCTCAGCGAGCTCAAGGCAGTTCTCAACGGCCGCACCAAGCGATCTGCATCGGGGGCGCTAGGCATTACCTATCAGGTTCCGCGCAACATTGACCGCTCAATGCTGCCCCGTTTGCTTGTGGCCTACAACAAGGTGTGGTGCACGGGCCTGCTGCCTCCCGGCTGGAAGGAGGCGCTCGTCGTGCCAGTTCTCAAGCCACGACAACGGGCCACGGAGCTCTCGTCCTACCAGCCTGTGTCTCTGACGTCGGCTGCGCGAAAGGCCATGGACATTATGGTTTTACGTCGCCTCCGATAGATAGCCACCGCCACTAACGCCTTCCCTCCTGAACGGAGTGGATTCCGCCCGGGTCGCTGCACGTTCGGCTCGCTGGCCGACGTGATCCCCACGCTTGAGGAGGCGAAGTCCCGCGGGGAGTACGACATTCTCGTGCTCTTCGACGTCAAAAGTGCCTCCGACTGTGTGCCCCACGCATCAATTTTGGACGCACTACGTGACCTTGGTGTGTGTGGGCGCATGCTTTCCTACCTCGAGGGCTTCCTTGGCGGGCCGATCCCTTCTTATCCATGTGGGCTCCACCATCAGCGGGCCTCGCCCTGTCACAGCCGGCGTCGCACAGGGCAGCATTTTGAGCCCTTTTCTTTTTAATCTCGCTCTGGCCAAGCTGCCCGACTACATACTATGTGACGATTGGCATGTTCCAGTAGGAAACACCGCTCCATCACTGCATGCTTTGCGCCTCCCCAGTTTTCTCCTGCGCAACGCGGCGATGAGCGCCAGGGTCAACGCCGCCGCCAGTGTATTCAATCGAGAAACTCGCTAGCAGACGCTGCCTGCGTCGGCGTTGCGAGGCGAGAGAGGGGGAGCGTAGGAGAGGAGAGAGAGGGGCAGGGGACGTGCATGCGCAGGGGGTTGGGTGTGGTTGCCGCCGGGAGGGATGCCTAGAGGAGAGAGGGGGTGTAGGAGAGAGAGGGGGAGGGGACGCGCATGCGCAGTGTACGTGTAAACGCCGCGGGCGGGAGGGATACCTAGAGGAGAGAGAGAGAGAGGCGGAGCGTAGGAGAGGAGGTGAGTGGGGTGGGTATGCGCATGCGCAGTAAGGGTGGTCAGGACGCACACCACCGCCACCGCACGGACGCACGGACGGACACCGGACGGACGTGAGCATGAGACATTAAAGGCTTTCGCCTTATCATTGTGTAGTTGCGAAGCAGCGGGCGCTAACGCCTACACTGACGGCGGCGTTGACGCTGGCGCTCATCGCGGCGGTGCGCAGGAGAGAGACCTGGGGAGGCGCAACGCACGCAGTGATAGACGCAGTGTTTCCTACTGGAACATGCCAATCGCTGGTATGTTCCAGTAGAACAATTAAAGTTCGCGCACGCTGCGAATTTTTATTGTTCAACAACGCACAGGAGAAATCTCCCACCGGCACTACCCTGCAAGTCAAGATCCAATACCTATTATACGGGGTGACCAGTGAACGGTTGTGCTGCGCGAGCAGTCGGTTTTAGACGCGAAGCATCTTATGCTCGGGACTATGTCCGTCCCTCCCGCGTCCCACGTCCGGTCACTTTCATGATGTAGGGAAGCACGCATTTTGCGAACGAGAACACTGTAGTAATATGAAGGCCGTCAACCACTACCACAGTCATCAGAGTCATGGCCGAGAGCACAGAGAGGCTGCTTAGCAATGGCTAGGCAGGTGGTGTCTGTCGCCCAGGTTGACGCCATTCCTTGATCTTGCGTGCATGTGTTTGGAGGGGGCTTAGTCCGTTCCCGCGTCCTACACCACCGCAGCGCATGCGCCTCTCCTCCCCCTCTCTTTCTCCTCTCGTACGCTCACCCCCTTTCTCTCCTCTAGGAATCCTCTACTCTACGGAGCGGCCCCCGCGTCCCACACCCCCCACAGCGCATGCGCGTCCCCTCCCCTATACTCTCCTACGCTCACCCCTTTCTCTACTCTAGGAATCATCTACTCTACGGAGCGGCATCCCACATCGCCACAGCGCATGTGCGCCCTCTCCCGCTCCATCCTCTAGGAATCCTCTACCCTACGGAGCGGCTCCCGCGTCCCACACCCCCACAGCGCATGCACGTCCTCCCCCCTCTCTCTCCTCTCCTACGGTCCCCCCCCTCCTCTCCTCTAGGAGTCCCCACGGAGCAGCGCGCACGACATGTGCTGCGGCAGCTGCATACTCCGCTGAGGGCGCCACGGTATTTCCGCGGTATGAAAATGATGGAGCGCGCGCGCCTCATTCTCTCTCCTGCGCAGCGCCGCGATGAGCGCCCGGACCGCTGCCGTGAAACGAGAGCGGCAACGTTCCTCCCGCTCAAGCTAATTATCTCCCCCGCTGCTTCGCGTACACACATGGTTCCCTTTAGCGGGAGATGGGGAAGTTTTTTTTTCAATCAAGAAACTCGTTAGCAGAAGCTGCCTGCGTCGGCGTTGCGAGGCGTGAAAGGGGGGAGCGTAGGAGAGCAGAGAGAGGGAGAGGGGACGCGCATGCGGAATGGGGTGTAAACGCCGCGGGAGGGATGCCTAGAAGAGAGAGGGCGAGGGGACGCGCATGCGCAATGGGGATGTGGACGCCGCAGGCAGGGATGCCTAGAGAAGAGAGAGGGGGAGTGTAGAAGAGGAGGTGTGTGGAGAGGGTCTGCGCATTCTCAGTAAGGGTGGTCAGGACGCAGACCACCACCACGACCACCACCGGATTGAACTCCGCCATGAGCTGCTTCGCATCTAATATCTGAGTTGCGGCAGCACCCGGCCGAAGCTAAGTTATACATTGCTTCTGGCACTCGTACGGTCTCGGCTTCTTGGGCTCACGGGCGGCACTGACCAGGCGTTGCGCTACAAGCTGACTAGCCATCGGCTTTATACGTAGATTGTTGAGCTACATCACGACTTGGACTTTCACATATAGAGCTATCGGCCTTGTTCACGCCTTGCTCTACTCACGTTATCGAGCTACCGCGATGCCAAGAGCCACTGATATCGCTGACAAAACAACACCCCCCTGGTGCGAGGTTCCTTGTGTTGTTTCTCTCGCACGACCCACGTTGTAACTACGCATAGACAACTAAGGCGGCCGTTAGCGCATCAGAAGCATGGGCTAGCAGTTGAATGAATCCATGGCTCATCGTAATACTTGTGGTAAATACGCAAAGAGAATGTTAATAGACGTTAACGCCAAACCACTCAACGAAGTCGACGCGACAAAGGCGACAGAACCTGGTCTGCATACTGCGCCCTCCTGAGTACCAATAAAACTAAAAAAAAAATCACAGCATATCCATGGAGTGACGGATGATGAGTGGGCGAAGCTCCGGTGGTTCATCGGTAAACCGTGAATCTTCCGTGAAATTCGCCCAGTACATCATCAAAGACGTGACAAACACTGTGTGTATATATACAAGAAATTTATATTAAGGCGAAAGCCTTTAATGTCTCATGCTCACGTCCGTCCGGTGTCCGTCCGTCCGTCCGTCCGTGCGTCCGTCTGTACGTCTGTCCGTCCGTCTGTGTGTCCATCCGTCCGTCCATCCGTCTGTCCGTCCGGCCGTCCGTCCGTCTGTCTGTCGGTCTGTCCGTCCGTCCGTGCGTCCGTCCGTCCGTCCGTCTGTCCGTCCGTCCGTGCATCCGTCTGTCCGTCCGTAGCGTCCGTCTTTACGTCTGTCCATCCGGCTGTCCGTCCGGCCGTCCGTGCATCCGTCCGTCCGTGCGTCCGTCCGTCCGTCTGTCTGTCCGTCCGTCCGTCCGTCCGTCCGTCCGTCCGTCCGTCCGTCTGTCTGTCTGTCTGTCTGTCTGTCCGTCCGTCCGCCTGTCCGTCCATCCGTCCGTCCGTGCGTCCGTCTGTTCGTCCGTCCGTGCGTCCGTCTGTCCGTCCGTCTGTCCGTCCGTCCGTCCGTCCGTGCGTCCGTCTGTCCGTCCGTCTGTCCGTCCGTCCATCCGTCTGTCCGTCCGTCCATCCGTCTGTCCGTCCATCTGTCCGTGTGTCCGTCCGTGCGTCCGTCCGTCTGTCCGTCCGTCCGTGAGCTTCTTCGATTTACACGTCCCGGACGGCTCCGGACGGCCCCGGACGCCGGCGCCGCATTCGTTTTTCTCGGGAACCAACCGGAAGCTCCGCCCACTGGTCCGGGACCTCTCGGATGCATGTTCGTTTTTCGCGTGCCTGGCGGCCTGCGGACGGCCCGGGACTGTCCGAACAATTTCTTGCTGGCAGCTGGCAGACGACGGCGCGGTGCGCATGGCTGTGCCTCACGCGTGCGGCCATCTTAAGTTAGACACGGGAAATTTTCGACGCGCTCTTGCTCTCTCTATGTTTTTCTGTCCGCTTCTCGCGTGTTTCGGGATTTCGCATTGTCTTCGCACTCAGTTCTTGTCGTCGGCGTTCTGAGCCGCGTCGAACATGTTCGTATTCCCGAAAGTCGGGCCAACACGCGCGGTGCTCGCCAGCAGAAACAGTGGTGGAACACCCACGCACGTCTTCGATGCGCGCTCGCTCGAGTAGTTCACTTATAGTAAGTGGTGTCACAACGGAAGTAGGTATAATTCACTGTCTAACCACTGTTGAGGTTGGAATTACGTTGGCGTTGTGCCTGGTGTCGCAGCCATGGACGGAGCAGACGGCGTAGCAGACGCCGTAGCGGACGCGGGCTCTCACGCGGCGAGCATCAAGCGCGCAGGCGGCCCGCGGCCGCTCGGGACCAACTCGGGACTTTCGGATCACGTGATGACGGCGGCAAATGACGTAGCTACCTATGAGCCGAGGCGTCCGCGGGCCGCCGGCGACTGGTCCGGGACTTGGTAAATCGAAGAAGCTCCGTCTGTCCGAGCTCTGGCACGGAGCCAGGTGGCCGCGCGGATGCGCAAACGGACGCCGGTCGCGCCGGACTCTATAGCGCTCGCGCTTTGCTTGCGTAGCGTCGCTGTGCCCCGCGTTTGCAATCATTCTGACAGACGCCGTCTGAATGGACACAGGCGTTCACGGTATACACTTTCGAATTTACAAAGGGTCCGTCATTTAAACGCTGGAACGCGGATGGCGTTTGCACGATGCGGAAAGGGCGAGAAAATACTAACGCATGCGAACGGAGGAACATTAGACTCGCGTCTCGCTGCGATTCACGGTAAAATTTTACAAAGAAAACACGCACACATTCGGTTTGTGTGTTATCCCACTGAGAGTGTAAAAGATAAAAGACATGGCATAGTCAGTGGAATGGCCACACGCTTTCGCCGAACACACTTTGGAATGTACAAAGTGTCCTTCAATTTTTTTTATTCGTGAGCTGGGGTATTCGCGTCGAAAGGAAAAAGGGAGGTATTCCTTTCTCTGAATCATAGTTGTCAGAAGGAAGCACCACCTGACAATAATGATTTCACGGGGATAAGCACCGTTAGAAGTTCTTAAAAGAAGGGCTTATTTCTCACTCGTTTTCATTGTGTATGGGCATTATCGAATGAATGCAAGAGCTTCCTTTGAAATGTTAATACGTGTTGGCTCGAGTATATTAAACTTGTGTATATGAATGACTCCTTATATTTTCAGTTTCTCGGGCTCGAAGAAGGATAGTTTGACTGAATTATGTGAAGTTGGAGATCGTTGAAGTTGTGACTGGCCACATTTAAGGGCCCCTCACCAGGTTTGACAATTTTGAGCTGACGAGCGCAAATCATACACTAAGCGTGTATGATTTGACGCGATGTGTTATTTGACACGACGTGTGTAGTTTGTGGAATATGTTGCTTGAATAGATGAACAAAACATGAGAGAAATAATGAGACGCACAAAGGGAATGTGTGCGTCTTTTTAAATGTGAAATTTCTTAGCGAACTTCGGAGACTTTGAGCGTATCTATCTATCTAGCTATCTAGCCGCCTACGACTTTGTGCTCTCCTGGCCGTATCGTTAATGGGATTTATACCAAATTTGGTATGGCATAACATGGCTGTATGAAGAACATAAATGGCTGGTCATATCATGAAAATCATGACTAACTTGTCATGAAAAGTATGATTTACATGCCACGCTCATGGCGCGCTCGCGGCCGTTTCGTTAGCTTGACATACACCAAATTTAGGATTGAGTGACATGACTGTATGACGAACATAAATGGCAAGTGGTAATATGAAAATTATGACTTCTTGAGCGACATGACTTGCATTCCACGCTCATAGCGCGCTCGCGGCCGTTTCGTTAGCTTGATATACAGAAAATTTGGTATTGAGTGACATGACTGTATAACGAACAGAAGTGGCAGGTGGTAACATGAAAATGTTGGCATGCATGTAGACCTGTGCGCCGGTCCTAAAATCGCCGGCGGCGGCGCGCCGGTGTTTGCACCTCCGGCGGCGGCGCATCAACGGCGCGGGGTTCATCAGATCGGCGGCGGCGCGGCGCGCGGGGGGGAGGGGGGGGGGGGTATTCAGGAGTTGGTCGGGCGAGAAATTTAACCTTCAAATTTTGACAAGAAAAAAAAGCGTTTCCTCAAAAGGTCGAAGCAGTGAATGCGATAGCAACATGTCGTAATGTTACAACGAACTAAAGCTAGTAGCTAACTCTTTTTCATCTGATCTCTTGAAACTTCCAAATCCTGGTGTTAGGAAATGCGGCCGGTTCACGTGAAAGAAACGATTTTCGTGAAGTTTGTCGTATCAGTGCTCGCAGCACGAAGCGGTGACATCACAGCGCGTAGAAGAGTATGCGAGCCGTTTTCTGATCCCTGCCGAGTTAGCACGCTTGCCAGCGCTCATGACCGTGCCCTAATAGTCAAAGTTCATAGGTCCGGCTCCAGCCACGGAGCCCCTTTACCCCGGCGCCCCCTTCATACTCCTTGGTCCAGCGAAAGACAGACAAGGCGCTTGCTGTCTGGTTGAGGAGCAATCGACGGCAGGCCTCGCACGCGGAATGATGTTATCGCACGCGCCCTCACGGTGCGACGGAGATGGGCAGCTTTAATTTATGCTTCAGCCGTATTCCTGGCTAGCGCTCGCGAGCTTTTACTAGCGGGTACAGCATACAATGTGTGTACAAAAGTTAATGACTTGGACTTTATATGGAACATGACGGCGACGATGAAAACCTGTAGGGCGTGTACACATGGTTTTATTGCAATAAAAAAATGTACAAAATATGTGGAAGCAGGCTGGCTTTCGTTCTTTTTTTTTTAAAATGGGAATGCATTTCTTAGTCGGGCTATGTCAGTCGTCGGTGTCCGCATCTCTCCGCTCTCACTCCCTCTCCCATAGCAACAGCTGCGGGCGCGCGTGCTTATCCTCGCCCCTAGCAACCGGAGCAGGTGGTACGGGCGGAGTAGCGGAGAGGAGGAGCGCGCTCTGGTGTGTGAGGGCGCTCGCATCGCGGGAGCTCGGTGGAGCTCCCGCGTGTGTGGAGAGAGTGTAGGAGAGCGTAGGTGCAGTGCTTCGCCGCTCCTTCTCGCCGTTAGCTCTCTCTCCCTCCCTGCTCCCCCACTCTCCGGTCCGCTCGCTCGCACGTATATATATATATATATATATATATATATATATATATATATATATATATATATATATATATATATATATATATATATATATATATATATGTGTGTGTGTGTGTGTGTGTGTGTGTGTGTGTATAAAGAGAAAAAAAGTAAAAACAAACAAAAAAGAAAAAGACAAAAAGTAAGAAAAAAAGGAAAAAAAAAGCAAAAAGAAAAAAGAACAGGCGCTGCGCCGTGCTCCCGACCGGGCTGCAGATAATAGGCACCTTTTCCTTCTTCAAACCACAACCACCATATATACATGGAGGAAAGCGCGCGCGAAATGCATTAGCATTTCCTCACGATTCCCTTCGGGGAGGTGAGGGCATTCTTTTTTTTAGAGCTGCGTCGTCTTCGCTGTAAAGAGTTCGTCTGTTGGAAGAATCAAATAATCCGTCACTTCTGCCATTGGTTTCGTTCTCCCTTTCACTACAATTCTTACAAGTGATATCTCCTCGACCCTTATTTCTTCATAAAGCACGTGTACAATGTTAGCGCTGAGCGTTGTGCCTATCAGAATATTGAGCTTGCCGGCTACACGCTGTTATTTGCGCTTGCGCAATCGGAAACTCCCAAAATGGGGCGAAATCAGTTCATCGCGTACGATAATCTTCCGAGGAGAGGAAGAACAGGTGGGCGAATGCATGGCAAAGCAGGGTATGGAGATAATGTACAACTGACATTTCTCTAGACCAGTCGAGACTATGTGCCCTAATTATGTGATGTGAATCACCATTCTAGCGTCACGAAGAGCGCCAAAAAAGTCAGAGTTTCGACACAAGGGCGAAGCAATGAATGCGATAGCAAGAAATTGGAATGTCATACGAAGAACGACAAGCAGCTCAATAATTGCAGCTTCCCGCTGACGCACGAAGAAGGACGCTCGAAGAAGACGCGCAGGTATACACAGGACAAGCGTAAACTGACAACTATCACAGTTGTTACGCCTTTGTGTTCGAACAACAGGCTGAAAGTGTCGACAACACAGAAGCCGATGCCCTTAGATATTTCTTTAAAACTGCGGCGCGCGGAATGACCCCTCTGCGTCTCCTGCCACGCGGTGGCGTCAGACGTAACGTGTGCGCGGTGTTCTTTTTTTTTCCTTCGTTCCACATCACGAGTGGGTACAGAATCACGAGTGGGCCCCTTTTCTGTGCGTGTCTCAAGGGCAGTTTTCAAACTGAAAGAAAATGCAGGAGCGTTGCGTAATAGAAAACACGCCCAAGCTCCTCCGAGATCTGCATACTGCCAGCGGTAAATGGTGTCAATAAATAGCTTGCCGTCAGAATGCCGGCGCATGCACGGTGCGTGGCTGAGTGGTCTTACGCAGCGCGTTGCTGAGGGACAGGACGCTTGTTCGAATCCCCGGTAGCGTACATTGGTCTTCTCATTTACTTTTTTGGGCCTTTTTTTATATATATACATACATATGCATATCCGGGCAATGACGGCGACGGCGAAAATCAGCCGAGAGTGTCCATATAATTGTTATCGCAACAGCAGAAAAAATAAGAAAGGCCAAGGGAGAATAACGAGCTCGATGTTGTATTTTCAGAGGTTGTTTTGGGACACTTAAAAAGACTGGCTGTGCACACATGGACACAAGAGAGTAGTCAAGACACCGCAAACGCCGCTAAGTGAAAAACTGTACAGCGGCGGAAAAGAAAGTAAACAAAAAAATTAAGGTAACGTCGCACTATTGGTGTCAAACCTGAAAAAAGTGCAGAGCTGGGCAGCCCTCTTTTGTTTCTCTTCGGTTTTCTCTTTCTTTCCCTTCTCTTTTTTTTCTATGTTTCCGTTTTTTTTCGTGTATTATTCTCTCTTTATTTGTGATGATTTCTTCCCCTCTCTTTATCTCTTTCTTTCGTTTTCTTGCTCTTTCTATTTTTCGTCCTATTTTTTTCCTTTCTTTCTCTCTGTTTCTATTTTTTGCTTGCTTCCTCTTTTTTCCTATTTTAACACGTGGTTTTGCCTGTGTTACGGCAAGCGACAACAGCATAAGACAACTTGCGACAGCCGGGGCCCTTAACGTGCTCCGCACATAATATTATCAAGGCGCTCGAAGACCAAGAGGAAGAAGACTTCTCCTTTAGGCGCGAACGCACGCTTAATATCGTACAGATATGTATGCAATAAGTGGTTTTGCCTGCGTTTCGTCAAGCCACGACAGTATACGATGAGAACGTACGATGACCGCATACAACAGCCCGGGCCCCTAAAGTGCTCCGCACTTGAAATACTTATTTGCGCATTCGCAGGCAAGAGGCAATACCTATCAGTCAGTTGCGCGTGACGGTCTACGTGAGAGATAACTGGTTACACTCTTGACTTCACTCTTGTGTCTGTGTTTTCACGTGGTGTCGTTTTAACATGTATACCTACCAAAAAGCTGACCGATCAATTATTCTAAGTTTTTCTTTCCCTTAACTTCTCTATTTATTTATCGACTTACTCGAGCAAAAACGAAAAAGAAAAACATGCATTAATCCATCGATATATATTACTTATCCATTTTGTTTATCTATGCAAAATGTAGTAAGTCCAAATCTCCACGAATATGCTATCCAGCTAGTTGGGTCGTCCCCTTTTAAGGCTGGAGGGCGCCCCAGCGTTGAGGTCAGGCAATACTCTTGACGCTTCTGGAGGAGATAAAAAGACAACTTCCGGGGGAGCGGTTCTCGATGTGTCCATCTGAAGATGTCCACAGTCCATTTCGGCACAGCGCATTCAGTTACTCGAAAAAGTGGTGAGCCGTGATGTTTGCTCTTGACCACCTCGATACACCGTACCCGCCAGAACATTCCCAGCGTAAAAAGGAAGTGGACGAAATGTACCGAAACAGGAACTTTTCCAGTCTTAACTTGCATATGAATGTGTCCCAGATGTTTCAGAGCGATGCAGGAAATGCGTACCGACCTTCACAGGTGCGTTAGAAGGGCGGCCGCATTAAACCTTATTCAATGGCTTACGCGATCAGAATTTATGCACGGTCTCCAACATGTACGCCCAAAAGCGGGTGTCTGGGCGCTGCGTCCGTTGCGTTGAAGTACATTTTGTCCCTCTCATTATTGTCTAGAGTTGTGAAAGCTTCTTGATATCAAAATGACGTTGCGGAAGAAGAACCGGAAACAAGGGGCGCTCTGGTTGCCGAACTCCTGCACAATGAGCTGCGGCCGAAATGCAAAGTCCACTAGGGGGGACACATCGATAATAACTCCGCAACCATAAAAAGAAGGAAACGGAGCGCGCTGGGAACTGTGACCAGAGCATCGGGCACGAGGGGGGGGAGCGGTGTCGGAGGAGGTTGGTTTGAGGGCGCTGGGCGCACGCGCTCGTGAATTTTCGTTTTTTTTTTCTTCCCATAAGCTCACCAAGAAAGAGGAAACGATACAAGGGCATGGCGGGAATCGTTACACAAGCCCAAAAGATGGTGGCTTCAAAGGAGGTTGGCTTATGGATGCTAGGCGCACTCTCTCCTATTTTTTTTTCTTCTATGGTTGAAGAAGGTCTGTGGCATTCCGTTCCTCCAATTTGAGTAGAGAGTGAGCAAAAGATCGTGACGTCAAAATGTCGTTGAAGAGGAAGAACCGGAATGAGAGGGCGCGTTACTGGCCGAGCTCCCGCCAGTCAGCGGTGGCTGAAATGGAGACTCCATTACATGGACACACCGAGAAAAGCACCCTCGCCGAAGTCATGTATTTTATGTCCCGATTCCCCGTTCGGGTTAAAAGAAACGACTAACGGCGGCGCGCCGCAATTATTGCGCGGCGGCGGCGGCGGCTTGGCCACTCTCGAAACTTCGGCGGCGGCGCGACCGGCGCGGGCAAAAATAGGCGGCGGCGGCGGCGCGGCGCGGCGGCGCACAGCTCTACGTGCATGTCATCTGCAATGCCATTTACATGCCACGCTCATGGTGCGCTTGCGTCCAGTTCGCTAGCTTGACATACACCAAAATTGGTATATCGCGATGTGACTGTATGACGAACACAAATGACAGGTCGCAACATGTAAAACATGACATGCAAATTATGTAAAGCATCATTTGCTCCTTCCTGGCTGCTTCGCATTACATCGATTCCCACAGTTCGTGGGATCTGCCGGTTTTTCATTTTAGTTCAGTGAATTGCAGCGATATGCGGGGCTAATGTGCCTCCGTTTCGCAGGCGTTCGTGTCCCCGTGGTTAGCGCATCGATCAGACGCCAGCCCTGGAAACGAAACTATTGTTCTGGCGCGTTGGATCACTCATTATGCTCATTTATTCTACCGCGTCCAAGTATACGTAAATGCGACGCGGTGTGTCACGGTAAGGATCCATGATCTGTGCCAGCCTTGCCAAACGAGCGCGCACTGAGGCATCCATACCGCAGAAACAGACTGTAGACCACAAAATAACGTTTGTCGACAAAACAACGCCGCACGCGTACTCGGGGGCTGGGCTTCCTCGGTAGGTCATGCACACGTGGTCCTGCCTGCCATGACGCGTTGCTCTCGCTCGGATGCCGGAGAAGGTAGGGAAGAGATTTGGCTTGTGAAGGCTACGCGAGGTGAGCGGCAAGGGTTTCGAGCTCGCCTCCACGCATCATGGTTTCGCGCCGCTTCCAAATGCAGGCTTTCTCAGCGCCTAATGAACCGATTGAAAAAAATTCTTGTGGTATAATGCTCTTCATCAGACACAAAACAACTGCCAGCGTCTAACTAAAATTTGTTATGGGACCTGGTGAGGGGCCCTTTAAAATGCTGTGCTATTGCATTTGGTTACTTCTTCGCTGTGTCCGCGTGATGCGCATTTATTCTAACATTGGTAGGTTGTCCTGTTTCCTCTCCTTCAATTCCCTCCCTGAAGTTCTCGCTGTTTCCTTCTCATCCTCCGTTGTTTTGGCTGGAGGAGAGGGTACGACGCATAAACACTACGCGCTGACGTGATAGCGACTCCCACAATGCGTATGATCTGCCACCATTTCTTCATGCCGTGTCCATACCAATTTTATTGCGATAGCAATTATATGGACAGTCTCGACGGGTTTTTGCCGTCGCCGTTGCCGTCGCCGTTGCCGTCGCCGTTGCCGTCGTCGTCGCCGTCATGTCGCGTATGAAGTCCAAATTGATAAGAACCCCCTGCGCATCGTACGTTCTACCAGCGGGTAATAGCGGGCGAGCGGGAGCGGTGAACGCGGCTGAAGCGGCGATCAAACGAGCCGGCATCTCCGTCGCTCCGAGGCGCATGCGATAAGATCCCCCCAACTGTTCAACCGGCCCCGCCTGTCGTTCGCGAGCGTGAAAAGACGCGAGGGGGGGTGGGGGGTCCCTCGAGCGACCTTCGATTTTACGACCCCGGTCGTCGCGGGCGCGCGCGTTATCTCCCCTTCTCGGCGTCCGACAGCGGGGGACCGGTGTACCCTTCTAAGTTCTGCGCTCTCAACACGAAGAGAATTCTCTTAAACAAGCGTTTTCTAAAATTGCGTGAGATCGGATCCAAAAGACTTGGCTGCCAGCCTCACTTCGTACAACATTACAATTTGTTGCTATCGCATTCACTGCTTCACCCTTGCGGTGAAACTGTGACTTTTTTTGTATATACCAAGGCAAAGAAGAGACTGCCAGATGAGAGACAACTGTGGTTTGACGTGCCAAAAATTACAATATGATAATGAGCGACGCCGTCGTGAAGGGCTTCGGAAGTTTTGACCATCTGGTGTGCTTAAACGTGAACTGACATTGCGCAGTACACGGGCCTCTAGCATTTCGCCTCGATTGAAATGCAAGCGGTGCGGCGGGGATCGAACTCGCGGCCTTTGGATCAGCAGCCGAGCGCTATGACTACTTATCCAGCTCGGTGGAGTAGTGACTGCGAGAGTTACATAGATAGATAGATAGATAGATAGATAGATAGATAGATAGATAGATAGATAGATAGATAGATAGATAGATAGATAGATAGATAGATAGATAGATAGATAGATAGATAGATAGATAGATAGATAGATAGATAGATAGATAGATAGATAGATAGATGCAGTAAAAATGCCTTTGGTTTTCTAAGAAATGCTTCACCTTCAAAAAAATTAATACTACTACAGATTCAACAGGATTGGTATTCACTGTCCATAAGTTGGAGTGCTTTCATACACTTTGAGAGAACATTATTCTTTCAAACTGCGTTCTGCGTAAAACGCTTGTGTGTTTGTACAGGTGACCTTGACTAAATGTGTATGCATAAACGTTAAGCACGTTTGCAAAAATACTGTTGAAGAAAAGAAGTGTGTAGCTCAGTTGTTGCCACAATTGCTTTCAGAATGTGTGGTGGTCTAGGTTAGAATTCGGTCCTGCGAAGAACACTTGTTTTGATTTACTTCTTAAGCCCCCGGTGTTCTTTTTTTCTTGCACTACTTTCTCCCGCCGCCCCGTAGAGACCAACAGGGAATCCAATGTAACGCCTCGAAATGCAGCACTCCTCCTAAGTCGCCTCTAGCAGACAGAGAGAGAGAGACAATGAAGTTTAATTGATCCTGAGGAGTAACTAACCGGAACCCCTTACGGGGGGCCGTTGTAACCGCTGGCCACGCCCACGTAGAGGACAGAACTCCATGACCCTCCGCCCTTTCCTGGGCCCTCTGGATAGCCAGGGCTCGCATTCGGAGTACCGTGCTTCTTATAGCCTCCTCCCATTCGGCTTCGCTGGAGAAGGGGTTGATAGGCAACGCGGGACATCGTCAAATCATGTGAGCCACAGAGCAAAAGCTTTCATTGCAGTCGGGGCAACCAGGGTCAACGTCCCAGTATATTTTACTGAGAAAGCCCCGCGACGGGAAAGACCCCGTCTGCAACATTCTCAGAGTAGATGACTAATTATTGCTGAGCTTCGGGTGAGCAAGAGGATAGACTCTCCTGCTAAGTTGGTAATATTTAGCGATGTCATTGAATGTTAAAAGTGGATCGTTCTGCTGAGTCTTTTCCTGCCCTCCGGAGCCCCCAGATCTGCCGCGGCGCGTGAATTATCGGCACTAGCAATTTTTTTCGTCGTCACTTGAGAAGCAAGATAATGGAGTTCTGCCTATTGCAGCTCCGCTGTAAGGAGCGTGTTGTTGGATCCTACCACAGAGGGAAAGAGAAGGTAAGACTGAAATACAAATAATAAAATGAAAGGTCAAAACAGAGATGTTAGTTTTGGCGTCGCTTGCGCACCTTAATACGCAATATATTAAATTTAGAAAACGTGTTTTCCCGCACACTGCCCATCTACAACACATGTAACATGTTTTGCACGTTTTACGCTTGAACACTAAAGCTTCAGGCATAATTTCCACAATGCATACATCGATTTCTCAAACAAAGTAGTTCGTAACACTTTTTTGCAGTATAACTGCAAAACACAATGATACAACCCCCGAATTCGCAAAGGCCGCTCTGTCTTCATGAAATTCAAGATTAGGTGTTTTTTTAAGTTTCTTTGGGCATGGTTTCTTGGGTACACAGACCCTACATTTTTATAACTAGAAGAGGAAAGTTGGATCATCGTACCCGTGTGTTCTAACAAGTAGTTTGCATGCTAATGAGTGCTTACGATTTTGAAGGTCATCAGAGAAGAGCACTGTACATTAAGAAAGGTGCTCGTGACGTGGCAATAATGCATGATAACACCTTTGGCAGTGTTGGGAAAGTTACGTTCATCTATGTTGAATATATATATATATATATATATATATATATATATATATATATATATATATATATATGTTTATGTGTGTGCGTTTCAGGAAATACAGATATTTCCTGAAAAAGCTATAATAGTTAGGCACTTGTCTTCGCAGCCAACTTCAAGGCCGAGGCAGAAAAATTTTGCCCTTGATTGGATCACTCAAAAATCATTGATTATGAAAAATTTAACTTTTTTAGTATCAGTTTTATGGCGGTTGTTTATATGGTGAAGTTGTTCTACGTCACAATTTATGGCGAGCCTAGTTTTTTAAAAAAAAATCGAAAATATTGCGCGTAGTTTCAGTGATGTATCGTCGAATTTCGAGACCGATATGCCGGAGAAACCGAAACTCAACGCACCGGGTGCGCTAGAAGGGCGGTCCGTGTGCTGCGTCACGCCGAAACGCAATGTGTGCGTGTTTCCTTTTTTGTGTTTTTAGTGCGAATCACAGCGAGACGCGAGAAAAATCTTCCTCCGTTTTGCATGCGTTCGAGGAGCTTTTTTTCGAAATGGGGACAAATCCAAAACCTAAACTAGCACAAAAAAGGCTCCGTTGGAAGGTAAATACTCCCAACTTTCCTCTAAAGCAGTGATAATGAGTTAATAATAATTGTTATTAATTTATTATTTCTGATTTAGAGGAAACTTGAGAGTATGAACGTTCCAACGGAGCCTTTTTTGTGCTAGTTTCGGTTTTGGATTTGGCCCATTTTGAAAAAAAAAGCTCCTGTCTTATTCTCGCGCTTAGCGCCTCGTGCAGACGCCATGCGCACTCCAGCGCTCATAAGGCTCATTTATCCTCCCGCGTGAGGGGGAGACGCCACAGCTTGCACCGTGCCAGGGGACCGGACACAGGTCATCGCCAGTATAAAAAATTAAAGGCTTTCGACGTAATATTCGAGTCTTGCACCTTTCAGAACTTTAAACTACAAAGAATCAGACAACCACCACTCATCAGGCGCGAAGTACCATTGGTGAGCATGCCCTGCTAGGATGACATCGTTTCTCGCGCGGCGAGCCATCATTCAAATTACGTAGAGGGGCGTTCCGGCGCTATGCAGCACACGGACAGCCCTTCCGGAGCAACTGATGTGTTGAGTGTCGGTGTCTGCTGTAAGAGAGACATACATATAAGAGAGACATACAGACAGCACCCTTAGTATGCGCCCATTCTTTTATTCTCTGGCTTCGTCCGTCTCCTCGCTGTCGCAGTAGCCTAGCGCGCGCCCACGCCTCATTAGGGCTGTCATCCTAACACTCGGCCGCGGCTGCTACGTAGTATGACCAGCTACCGAAATTGTCTCTGGTGGGCGGCTTTGGCTGCCTCGCGGAGGCCGGTCAGGGCCACGTAGTGACTTGGCTTACTGAAGTGTCAACGGTACCTCTGGCGGTCGGCCTTGCCGGACGGTATTGGCCACGCAGCGACATTGCATGGGGAGCCGCTGAAGTGCTTTCCAGCGGACGACATTGGTAGTGCCGCGTTGTTAGTCGCAGGTCCACGGGTCATTGACACAGAAGTGCCACAGTTATAGAAAACGTCTCTGGTGGGCGGTTCTGGCTGTGGCTGTGTGGTCTCTCTAGTGAACGCCACGACGGGTCTCGATGCGTCGAACACTCAGGTGGCCAACATTTGCTGCCTCCTTGCGGCCGCTGGTCTCGGCCACGCTACCACTCAACGTGTATTGCAGAGGCCGCAACGAGCGTGTAGCAGTGAGTAGTCGGTGCGGGACGCAGGTGCCTACGACGATCATCGCTCCGCCCTCCTGGACGTGCTGTAGGAGGTCTTTTTCACCATAAGGTTGACGGCCGCGAAATTTCAAGTTGAGGGAAGGTAAGCTCAGCAACCACCGTCAGCTCATTGGCAGGCTTTAGTTGCAAGGTCGGGTGTACGTCCACCCTAATGTCTCGTCCCGCAGAGCTGCCCAGGTCAGGGAAGCTTAGGTCACCATCCGAACCACCGCTAGATTTGGGCTCTAGTAACCGGTCTTCGATGACAACTTTGGCAGACTCCTCGACATCAGTTAGGGACTCGCCAGCTTGCAAGTGGCGGACGTCCGACGGCTCTGGAGGCGGTTTGAGGTGGGGCATCGGGTTGCATGACAGGTGGTTCCGGCGCACGCTTCTTCAGGGTAGACGATAGCATGGGAAGAGGCCCTGAAATTTTTAGCGGCTCCGGTGGGTCTTTGAACATAGCGATGGATGCCCTGGACTCTACCGGACCTTCGCGACAGTCGTATGTGTCAGGCACGAGAAAAGCTGGTAATTAGGTGTTCGCACGCGCTGCTGGTCTTACAGTGCGCGTCACCGACCGTTGTTCCTTGGAGGAGCTGTGTGGCAGGGAACCTTGCTCGCGGCCGGTGTTTGTGTCTGCCGCGTGGCCTTCTGCGATGCTCTGTGCGCAAGGGCTGCAGGGTACAACTGTACCGTCGAGGTGGTTTTCGTCGCAGCTCCCATCCGCGGTAGAGAGTGGGTCGGAGATGATAGAATCGAAGTCATCTAAAAGGGGACGAGAAATACTCGTAAGTTTGGCGCACCATTCAAATCAGGATCGTAGTTCGATGCCTTCTTAGGCGTGCCATGACATGGCGGCATCGCGAAGGTGGTCGATAGCCATCCGCAATATTTGCTGATCCGTCCAGGCATGGCGGTTTCCGAGGGAGTTGATGGTATCGTCCTGGAAACTCCGGAACTCCGGTATTTTCCATGCAGCCACTGATGGTAATGTGGTTTGACAGGATCCGGGAGTTCCCGCGCCGAAACGGGGTATCTCCTTAGCTAATAAGGATGTCGCCCGCATTACGTCCGTGAGGTGGTTGAGCGAGAAAACCGAGGATCCAGAGGCGGAGTCCGCGGAAAATACGGAGGCCCCGCCACTCACGGAGGCGGTACAGGACCCGCAGTTAGAAGAAGCCTAGCTTCCCAGTTGTTGCCACAGGCGCGTGGCGGCGCGGACGATCTGCGCTGCATCGTCGGGTGAGCCCCCCGGGGAGCCCTTGGCGGCGGCCGCGGAGTATCTGGTCGTCGCCGCAATCACTTCGGCAGCGATGTCCAGAATCACGGGAGCGTGGTCGACAGAATGAATTAAAGCGCCGGGAGAGTCCCGTCGAGTCACCGAGGAGGCTTGGACGCCTTCCCCGGACGATGCTTGTAGCGCCGGCGGGCAAGCGGGTGACGAGGAGGCTTGGACGCCGGTCCTGCCGAACTGTGCTTCCTGCGCTGGCAGGCTTGCGATGTCCATGCCCCAAGATGCGAGGGTGGCGTTCCTGGACTGACAGCTCCACAAGGCCGAAGACGGACCAGCACGGGTGGTTTCTGCCTTAAGGCTCGGTTTCCGACGACTGCGCCATTGAAAGGAATAAGAAAGACAGAGAGACTGCTACGGGCCGGCTGTTCAATTCTCTGGCTTCGTCGTTCCCCGTTCTCGCAGTAGCCTAGCTCGCGCCCGCGCTTCAGCAGCGCTGTCATCCTTACAATATATATATATATATATATATATATATATATATATATATATATATATATATATATATATATATATATCTACATATATATATATATATATATATATATATCTACATATATATATATATATATATATATATATATATATATATATATATATATATATATATATATATATATATATATATATATATATATATATATATATATATATATATATATATATATATCACTCGAAACAACATTGTGAGTGAAATGTATCGAAGAAACCAAGCGACTCTCTTCAAAAAAAATTCTCTACATTGAATATGCCACGACGTGGCCCTGGGATGCTCACAGCGTCTATTACCGCGTTTCCGGCGCGGAAAGTCAGACCATTTCGCTTACCAATATTGTAATGGCAGAACACCCAACTAAGCATGCTAACAGACAGTTTTTGCTTACATTATCATATATTTTCATGATTGGTGCATGGCTGACCACACTGCCAGTCTTGTTAGTAAACAGGGACACGACGCATTTTAGGTTTCGTCTTTGTAATGCCGAAGAGATCCATGTGAGGTACACCGAACTTCCATTTGCTGGCTGAAAGGAGAATAATATTTTGCCATCTGTACACTGTTGTAAGACATGTATACGAAGGCGTGGAAACATTTGTGCAAGTTAAATCATCTGACAATAAGTACAAATGTTTGGCAATAAACAGTCCATTTGTGATCACTGCTGTCTTTCTAAGTTTTCTTCAAAGATTTGCTGACTTTGTTTGCCCCTATGTCTCTCTCAGGTTCCGCGGCTTCAACTTGAGTTCTCATTGTCTTATGCATTGTTTTCGTGAACACCCAGCCGCATCAAGCTCTTCTGTCGTGGTATGGTCGCATGGCGGCTCGCAATTCGCATGGCCTGTACGCTCTATGGGTGCCGACAGTTTCTGCAGCTCGGCAAAGTGTGACGTAAATGCACCGTGCTATTTCGAGCACTCTAATGCACACTATCGCCTCTTGATAACTGTCAAAAAGAAACAGCGTTTCCAGTGCCTGCCCGTGCATTTCGGCACACTGGGAGGCACTGAAAACGCTGCGTCACTGTATGTCTCGGTGTCTGATATAGCGCGCTCAGAGGCACCGGGTCGCGCTCTACAGCGCTTCGAGTACACGTTGCTGGGCTAGTCGGTTCATGTTCAAGTAGAAGGCACAGTTCTAGCCAGCGCGAAGAAATAACTAGGGGAAGAGGTCAAGGGGACGCTCCCCTTGACAACTTCCCTCGTTATTTCTTCGCGCGAAATAGCCACAACTGTGGCTTCTACTTGAGCACTTCAAGTGCCACCCGAGTGCACTGAAGGTCATTATGAATAATGTACAATATAGCCTCATGTCTTGTTGAGAGGCACTGAACTGACTTTACAGTGTCTTCGCGCGTACTGGGATCATCAGCGGCACATTGGAAAAAACTGGGTGCGCCGGGTGGACTCTGAGATTTCAGATTGGATCGCGAGCTGTTCAGCGTACTTTTTATGGGATATTCTGAAAACATTATTATATACTGTGCCGAAGAGTTATCTAGTTTATAAACAATAATTGTGTGATGGACGTGCATATGCGCGAAAACCATCATCTATAGAGCACGTGCGCTTTTCCTGAAGTGAGTGATTCAGTGCAGTGAATTTAGTTCACATCACTGCATCGAGAGAACATGTAAATCACAGAGCAAAAGACTCCAGGCCTGCACAGAACGCGCAGCAGAGTAACACCGAAAGATGGAAGAGCGGCCTTTTTAGACTCTTAATAAAAACTCTTGGGGCAACTTCTAGAAGTTTACTTGCGTTGCACACACGACGCCATAAATCATCAGAATTTTCGTGATGTATGAAAGCACCCACTTCTGCATTATTATTACGATAGCAATTATATAGACACTCAGGGCGGATTTCTGCCGTTGCCGTCGCCGGCATGTGGCCGACATTTTATCTATTTATATAAATATAAAAAATTCGGCAGATCCCAAGTACCATGGGAATCGATAATGTGCGATGCATGCGGAGATAAGGTGACCGGGTTGTAATTTTTTTTATTAAGCGAAACGTTATGAAATCACGCTCAAGATATGTTCAAATGTTGTACGCGCAGACATATGTTGAACAATCGCATATGTTTGATGTAACCAGTTGTTTACAGTTGCGTAACGCTGCCAACAGCAACATGACTATCACCAATACTAGAAGCGGTAAGCTAATATGTGGTGCTTGTGCATGCGAAAATGGTAGCCCTGGATAGTGCTACGTAGACCAACTACAGTGTCTGGAGCTTAAGTATATGATTTACTTTGACCCGACATGACTCGTTCATCATAGGAGTACATATGTAATGTTTTGAATATTAAATAGCCATCACTGCAAAACATTGCGCTTGCACAGGGTCTTTTCCATAGCAGTTCCGAGTCCTGGCGTGGCTCTGTGGGAGAATACTTCATTGCCCGTAGGTTGCTTGGGTTCGATTCCTGGTGGGACTCTGATTTCTATTCTTTGCATTCGTCGGGTCCACGCTGTCGTTATCGAGTTTTTCTTAACGCTCTCGCATTTAAATTACCAGTGTCTGGCCTTGCCATTGCTGTGTATACATAAATTGTCAAACACCTGTGGCGCATACCCGCACACTGTGGCCCGTGGTATACGGGTATGAGCCATACGTGTCTGGAGAAATGAGTTTGACGACGTACGCGACGGGGTTGTTACGTTATTCAAGTTACGACCAGCCAGACATATTCGTCAAATCATCTTACCCTCCCACACTAACTTTGGCCAACCTCAAGTTGAGGAGGCGATCACGACAGCATTCAGACGTAGGCGGTGAGATAGATAGATAGATAGATAGATAGATAGATAGATAGATAGATAGATAGATAGATAGATAGATAGATAGATAGATAGACAGATATATAGATAGATAGATAGATAGATAGATAGATAGATAGATAGATAGATAGATAGATAGATAGATAGATAGATAGATAGATAGATAGAAACGCCAAACTGCTTGCAGTATGCAAAGAAATGCTTCGCATTTAATACGCACAATGAAAAATATATCCGGACAAAATTCCAGAGGTCCTGACCGGTCATTTGAACGAGCGTTAGACAGCTCAACCGTGCGCCATGCATGCGCCTGCTTAATAACGGCGAGATATTTATATGCACCATATACCACTGGCAGTACACAGATCTTGAAGGAGTCTGAGCGTGTTTTCTATCACGCAACTCTACTACATTTTTTTTTTTGTTTTGAATTTGAATACTACTCTTGAGACGCTCACGGACAAGTGGTTCCTTTCTGTGCCCCCCTCTAGACGTGGTACGAAAAAAAAGGAAAACACCGGGCACACCTTGCCTCAGGCTGGCCACCGCGTGGAAGGAGACGCAGAAAAAGAAATATCTAAGAGCGTCGGGTTCTGCATTATCGACACTAGAAGCGCGTTGTTCAAGCACAAACACGCATCAACTGTGACAGCTGTTAGTTCATGGTTTTCTGTGAATACCCGTGCGTGCTTTTCGAGCACCTCTCTTCGTGCTTCATGGGTGCGCTGCTAATATCGAGCTGGTTGTCGTTGTTCGTGCGGCGTTCCAATGTCTTGCTATCGCATTCATTGCCTCGTCCTTGCGGCAAAACTCTGACTTTCCGTTATTCTGCGGAGAAGTGAAGAACCCGCCACTCGTCTGTAGACATTATGTGCACACTGTTGATGCACTGGCCGAAGGAGATGAAGCCCTTTTTAATGGATTGAAAGCTAGAAGAGACCCACTCGTTATGCAATACGCATAATGTGACGCCTTGTTGATGTTTTACTCGTCTAAACGCTCTATTACGCCTGTTAACGTAATACATTCCCCAATATAAAGCCTCCATAGGGTCGGTTTGCGAAGCAATTTCAAGCACCGGCGTGGCACTGTGGAACAATACGGAGCTGCCACACATAGGACCCCGGTTCGAAACCGATTGTATCCTGGATATTTTTAGCACAAAATTGTTTCATGCCGGGGTCCACCAAGACCTCACTGACCTAATTCCGTCACGGATATCACGTTGTTAAAATTTACACGGCTCTCAGCTGTTCACGGCTCCAGCTGAGAAGTCAGGCTCTCGCATTGGCGAAGTTGAGGGCATCGCGACCTAACTGCGAAACGTGTGCACACTGAAGCACACACTGAAGCAGGCTGGAAATGAGCGTACCTTCACCGAAGCGACATACCAGCAGTATGCTGCTCGCCAACACGGCGCCGCATGCCCAGCACATTCATAGATGGTCGCGAATTCGTAAATCATGCACCCTGCCCTGCAGTGGGTCGTGACTTCTCAAGTTCAGTGAAAACCCGTTCGGTTTCGCTTGCAAGTGATGCGAGCGCCTGTGGTTCAGGTGTAGTTTGCGGGATGCTCCGTTGCGTGTGATACAGTGTGCCCGGAAAATGTATTCCGGTCGCGAATCGTATCTTGTCGCGATGGAGAAACAGTGTCATCAGGCGCCAACATGGGTGCATGAACGTCTAAGGGCGCTGCAGCCACTAAACACCAATAGACATTATATATCAGTGCTCACTAACTATTCAACCACTTCTGTGAAGACACTTTTCGCTTTCGTGTGTTATATCGGCTCCCATGTCAGTGGTATCAACAGAATCTTTTTATTAGTTTTGTTTTTCGCGCGATAGCGGTTACGGACACCGCCGGGGGACGAGCGCTCCAGTGTCCGGTGAATGCGATAACGTAATCGGACTCCGTGCGCATCACCTTTTCAAATGCTAGCCTTGTTTCGGTTCTGCATGATTGTCAAGGAAACGAACTACTATGCGCGTAACATTGGCCCAATCAAACGATCATACAATGTCTACTGCGAGTACAGTTAATTGCCCACTAGTCATGAGTCGTTGTTTCGTCGATGAATGAAGGGCCCACTGCGCATCCCCAAGACGACACGCGAGCCTACGCAGCTGCTCACTTTGATGATGCTTTTGTAGCTGATGACTAAATATGTCTCAGTGCTTTGTAATGGGTGGGCCTTTAAGACACCCCCTCGTTGCATAATTCCCTTGTTTTGTCGCCTGGCGCAATTCTGCGCTTCTGCCACGCAACCTTACACGCGTTAACGAGACTACTCCCATTATATGACAATATATAGTGTTTTTTTCGAAGCAGTTTCAAGCAAAAGCATTGCTCAGATTAGAATTACCTGAGCCACGCTATTGCTTGAAACTGCTATTCTTCAGTTCAGAGTAATTACAGAAATACGTCCATACATTAAGAAAATGCAAATATAGCGTGGCTATGAGGTAGAACACCTGCTTGGCATGCAGGCGACCTGGGTTCGATTCTCACTCTGACTGAAGATTTCTACCATTGATTTTATTTGCATCGTTCTCGATTTATTGGTCAGGGACAAGATAATTTGTGTTGGCTCACAACCAACGTCGTCGACACCGACGCCAGAATTTCTGCGAAACCATCTCTTTAAACTGTACCTTTTCATGTGTTATTCGCGTCATCGTAGACTCTGGGTGCAATAAAGAGTTAAAAATAAAAGTAAAGAGATAAACTAGAAGTGCGCACCTTGTAATTACGTAGTAAAAGATTGTGGCGTATGCTACAAAAGAGGTGCTTTTTTCACGGCTCTGTCTGCGGTACATTTTTAAAGGAATCCTGGTTTTGCGCGCATCGTGATGGCGCAGTGTGGCATGCCTATATATGGGCTTCGTGAACTGACAATAAACAGTTGGTAGTGTGCGCTCTTTCCTGTGTCTCTTATTTTTTCCTTATACTTGCACAGCAAGTCGAGCTTTAAAGTACGCTGATTTTGACCATGACGTAATGTACTTTCTCAAAATAGTTGTGGACACTGCTCAGCACCCCAGGTGGTCTGACGCCTGATGCGATTGTTTCGCCGCTGGATGTTAAATCTCTAACGTGACGGCGTACAAGAAATTAAAACTGCCTAGGGCCAGTTTCCGAAGCACTGCAAGCTTTGGCCTGACTCTGCCACTAAGAATAATTATGTTTCATCGTGGCTGAAGCTACAACTTTTCATTGCATTCATCGGGAATGTCTTCGACAGCGCTTTCCAGGACTCCACACAAGGTCGTCGCGAAGGTAACCGCTGACATCGACACGTAAGTCTGCAGCAGGCTGTCACTGCCATAAGAATAGTAACTTATCGAATGTGATACGTCATTTATTGAAGCTACCAAACAGGCTTCCAAGGAGTACGTAAAATTACAAGGCTGTGAACTACAAGCTAGGTGCACAATGTACCATTATGCGCAAGAATTACTGCTGCGACGCACTCAATGCTGGAGCTTATCGCTCTGCAGATTCGGCTGTCTTCCTTTTAAACATTTAATTTTTTTGGTTTTAAACTTTAAACTTTCTCGCACAACGTTGTTGGTGTTGGCACGCACATATAGTTCGCAGACTTAGGACTTTCAGACAGCTCTCTACAGTGACTGCAAGAAACTCGGATACATTGAAAAGGCATGCGTCAGAAAGTGCAAAGAGGCACGAAGTTAGCGGAAGAATGAAATCGAACTTCCGAGAAAAGGAACTTGAACCGCAGCCATAGCACCCGTCAGGATTCTACGGCACTTGACAGATGTGGAACTTTGTGAGCTCAGAATGCTAATAGAAATGTCTGAATCTATGTAGCACCAGTGATTTTTGAACGTTCCATGGAGACTAGGCTGCCTAGCATGACAGGCGGCATGGTACACTTACGCGACTTGATAGTAAGTGTACCGCGAAACATGCCGATAGATTGCAAGACGTTCTCAAAGGGCAGCAAAGTACAATAATCATCTCGGCAAAAACCAGCACAGTTTTACCATGCCCCAAAATGTATTTTATTGCGACTGCAATTATATGGACACTCGCGGCTGGTTTTCGCCGTCGGCGTCCGCGTCGGCGTCATTTGCCGTATATCTATATGTATATATATAACCGGCCCCGCCCGTCGTTCGTGAGCGTGAAAAGACGCGAGGGGGGGGGGGGGGGTCCCTCGAGCGACCTTCGATTTTACGAGCGGGGGCGCGCGCGTTATCTCCCCTTCTCTGCGGCCGACAGCGGGCGGGGTGGGGGGGGGGACGTTCGATTTTACGAGCGCGGGCGCGGGCGCGCGCGTTATCTCCCCCTTCTCGGCGGCCGACAGCGGGGGGCCGGTGTACCCTTCTACGTGCTGCGCTCTCAACGCGAAGAGAATTCTCTTAAACAAGCGTTTTATAGAGTTGCGTGAGATCGGATCCAAAAAGAGTTAGCTGCCAGCCTCACTTCGTATAACATTAGAATTTTTTGCTATCGCATTCATTGCTTCACCCTTGCGGTGAAACTGACTTTTTCTGAGACGCCGAATTGACGAGAAATGTGGCTACATCACCAAAGAGGAAGTTTGAACTTTCACTGACGCCCCATTGCCATACTACAGGGAAGCGTTTTTAAACATTTTTCGAAATGCTGGCTTTTTAAGACATATTCCTGAAGCGCTAAACAAAGACTGCCACCAGTCCGTGCCATTTGTGCCAGAAGGACACCACGTGCAGGTGGGAGAACTGAGCGTCAAGAAGCCTTTCATTAACTTATTTGACATAAGAGATCGCTTCTAAAAAAGCGCTACCACACTGCGACAAAGACAAGCAGCGTCTCATTTTATGTGAGGCTTCGCTGTATTCCATAAGCACCTCACAATTCCATAAATACGAGGGGCATTCAGAAAATCAGGGCCGTTTGCTCCCCAAAAAATAAATATTCGTAAGTACGTTTGTATTGGTGGGTTTAGTTTAGTACGTAGAGTTTCATAAAATAATACCTAGAGAGCAATCTGGTGCTACGATCGTTGTACCACCATGGGGATGATGGGAACTACACGCTTCGGATTGGAAAGCATTAGCTAGCGAACTGTCTACGGATCTTTTCCTAGAGTTTCAGTTTCGTTCTTCGCGCAGCGTGGGTAGTGAGGTGCGGTGCAAATCACTCAAGCAGTGCCCTGTGTAATTCAAAGAGGGTGAAGAGCGCTATATAGGTATCTTGGTGTGCTGCGACGCTGCAGCTTTACAGGTTGTATGTGACAGTTTCAGCGAAGCGTCGGGCACTCACCGCGGCGCGTAGACATAGCGTCCCATGCCAGTGCAGGATATCGCATGCAGTTCGTTTTTCAAAGACTGGTTTATATCGACCGCAAGACGACGGCGACGCTATGTAGACGCACCGTCACGCTCCTCTGACTCGTCTTCACCACAAAACGAGAGATGCATTGGGGGGCAGGCCACTTGGACAGACGCACCTGGTATCCCAGCAGACGATACGTTGTCTTTCTCACTCAATATAGCGCTGTTATTGATGCGAAGCATCTATGCTCGACCCTACCTCTCGTGTGAGACGCCGTCCACTCTACTTACCGCTCCTCACGCTAGAGGCACTTCTTAAGGAATTTCTTGAAGAATCTGCGAGAAGGCGCTCGTCCGCGCACCATAAACCAGGTTGCGCGTGGTAGCGCGCGCATTCCTTCAGTGAGACTCAATGGGAGCGCATCGGTATGAGCGGTAGACAGCAGTCTGACTCATCTGCAGCTGCTGCTCGGCGTGCTCGAGCCGCTGCCGCGAAACGGCAGCGGCGTCAAGTCGACCGTGAACTTCGTGCAAGGGAAGCTGACGCTCAACGGAAACGCCGCCACGCCGCTTCTGAAGAGACCAAGCCTCGCGCGGCTGCAGTGCAACGTGAGCGCTTTCACCGCCCACCCACGCCTCACCAACAACAAAATCAAACAACTACACCCTAACCACGAACCACCCATCACCAAGCTGCACCAAACGGAACGCCTTTAGGGGAACCCCACGTCGCCCCTAGCTGCTTCGCATGCCCATCATGGTTTCCTTACGGGGAGATGTGTGTAAATTTGTTCATAAATATGTAATGCGTACTTTTGAGCGAAAAACGAGCCTGTTTGTTTTCAGGTGTTATAAAAGTAATTGATTCAATTTGATACCATACCTGGAACACTATGGCAGAGCGATGCATACCCTGGTAGTTAAGTTTTCACAGGTATCGCTTCCATCCCGCCGTCACGCAAGCATTTTCCAATAAGTTTTACGTATCAAAAAAATCAGGCAAAATATAATTGGAAATAACTTCACATCACTTCGTTTTACACTCGGCAAACAAGCGTCGCGAATCTCAAGAACGTAATCCATCCGAAGCAGATCCGAAGCCTGTACTTCCCATCATTCCCATGCTGGTAAAACGGGCCGCTGAACAAGCCCGCACAGACATTAGAGCCAGATTATACTCAAGGTATTGGATGAAACTGTATGGTTATATTCTGATCATTCTGTTGCTACGAGGCAGCCCATCTGAAACAGTAAGGCGGCATCCTGCAAAAGCTGAACAAACCAGTGCACTATGGCACAATGCAGAGGCTCACTGCAGGGGAGTTTGATCCTTAAAGACCAAGAGCGAACGCAATAGCATCATGATTGGAAAATGGTTGATTACACCAAGCTAAGCATGATCCCACCTTGTGGCACTTCTAGACGCTTGTCAGCGAGGCATGGTAGCCGTGAAACAGTACCAAAGGAGTTTTGCATAGTGGCCCAAAATCGATAAGGTTATCGAAGAAATGGCGTTCCAGTGCCATGAAAAGCAGTACATGCAAATATGACCACTAAAACCTCTTATGGGACCGTGTCCAGACACCATGACACGCAGTACACGAAAACTTCGCGGGGCGATTACGCGGGCGCACGTACAGGCGCGAGCAAAAGTGTGCAGACCACGGGATTGCGTGGCCGAATGCATCGACGCGCCATCTAGCGACGTGACTCCTGCTGCGGCGCGCATGCGCGTCCCGTCGTATGAGTTGGCCTCTCATCCCTCTCAGTCTGATGCGATTACGGCGCTCGTATCCAAAAGCACAGCTGCGTGTCGCTTTCTTTGCTCCCCAGAATCTGTGCCGTTCCTTTACGTAGCGGCTGCGACGGGGGCCGGTTCAAGCGCCTGGCTCGCGTCGCTTTTTACACCATTTGATTAGCCGAACTAAGCATAGCTGGCATCGCATAACCTGAAGCCAAGCACACAAAATTAAGTTTTCTCAGCCCAGCTTGCGTTTGTCGCGTTAAGCCAAGTTAAACTAAATCAGCTTTGTTAAGTCAAAGTATAGCCGAAACTAATGAAACATAGTTGAGCACGGTATCACCTAATAAAGTCAGGCGTAAGTAGGTTTGATTAAGCGTAGTCCAGCTTGCTGTTTTCATGTTAAGCGAAGTTAAGCTTAGATGAGCCCAGATGAGTCTAGGTAACTATAGCTAAATCTAATTAAGCATAGTCGATCATACTATCTCTTAACTTAGCCGAGCGAAATTAGCCTAAATAAGGCAAACTTAACCACGGCCAATCAATCCAAGTCGATCCCCATGAGCCCAGAGAAGCTAAGCCCAGGAATATACTAATTACTCCTTATCATCTTCAAACTAATTAAGTTCATTTACGCCTAATTAGTGTTAGTTAAGGCGAATACTAATTATACCTGATAATTAGCCTAGATTAATTAGCCTAAGACACACCCTAGATACTGAAGTTTCGCGTGACATAATTACGCTAATTATGCATAACTAAGCTAATTAGGCCGCGCCAAGGTTAGTGCAGATAAATATGAATAAGCATGGTTGATCATGGTGTCATGAAACTAATCGGATCATAATTAGGTCTAATTAAGCAATATCTCATTAAACCCAATTAAACTAATTGATGTCGAAGTCTCATGAGCTCAGAGAATACGAGCACAGGAATAGGCTAATTACACCTGACCGAGTCGAGTCTGATTAAGCTAAATTAGATGTAATTAGCGTTAACACGAATTATAATTATTAGTGATTAATGTGCGTGACATCGAAGCCCACCCGAGGTACTCTGTTTTGTCTGCTTGTCTTCATCAGGTTATGCGATACTAGTTACGCTTACTTCGACTAAGCAACCGGTGTAGAAAATGACGCGAGCCCGGCGCCTGAACCGGCCACGTAGCAGCCGCTATACGTAAAAGAACGGCACAGATTCTACACAGCAAAGAAAGCGACACACAGTTGTCGTTTTGGCTACGAGCGCCGTAACCGCGTCAGACAGAGCGGCATGAGAAGCCAACTGATACGACGGGACGCGCATGCGCAGCGCAGCAGGCGTCACGTCGCTAGATAGCGCGTCGATGCATTCGGCCACGCGATCCCGTGGTCTGCACACTTTTGCTCACGCCTGTACATCTGTGTTGTGGACGCATACACGAAGTGAGTGGAAGTCCGACACTTGACGCAAGCAAAATCCACTTTTGTAACGGGTGTGTAGCGAAGTCTCTTCGCCACGTGAGACATTTTCCGGGAAGTCGTCTGCGACAATGGAAAAGCTTTTATTTCTAACAATAAAAAGTAGTTCTAGCGTGTAAAGGCATAAAAAACCAGCGCATCATTCCGAAAAAACGCTCAGGCAGAATGCTATTGTCACGTGGTCGTGACGTCGACGAAGGCAACAGTCGGCGTGTCAAAGAAGAAACTCTTTATATGACCGAAGTTGTGGCCGTGAAACTGAAAGTCAGACTACAGCAATGCACACTGGCACTGCTAGCGGCGAGCAGAGCGTCGGTCGTCGATAATTAACTGCGGCAACGCGCCTCGCCATTTATACACGTGTCGTCGAACATTCGAGCGTTATCGCTGGTGGCCAGGTTTCTTCCAGAAAAAAATTCAGCTGTTCACGTTTGCGCGATCAAGCCAGACAGATGACCCGACAACTTTCTAGAATGCCCTCAGACATTCTGGCACGGATTGTGCAAGGCAGTATCTACACGCGCAATAAATCGGCAACATAAAACATAGAAAGGAGCGCGTGTGGCATAGCGCCCCTCTGAAAAGAGATCGTCTCGAAGTTTTAAGAGAAGATGGAATTACAATAATAGAGCAAGAATGTACAGTGAGGAATAATTGCACACAGTAAAGCATAACAATAAAGCAACTACAATAACAAAAAATCCAGTCCTCATGGTCGTGAACACGCATAAAACGGCTTGAGGCGCACGACATGGACTTCAGGTCGCGCACGGCGCCGTTGAGAGTTTGTAATACCGTCGGGGACAACCTCGTAGTCCAGGGCCCCGAGACGTCGATGTACACCATACGGTCCGAAGTACCGTCGCAGAAGTTTTTCACTGAGTCCACGTCGGGGTATCGGCGTCCAGGCCCACACACGTTCACAAGGCTGGTACTCCATGGGGCGTCGCCGAACATTATAGTGACGGCTGTCGATCCTCTGCTGGGCCTTGATACGCAGGCAAGCGAGCTACCGAGCAAACTGCCGAGCTTCTTCGGCACGTTCCAAATAAGTGGCGACGTCGAGATTGTCTTCATCAGTGGAAGCTGGTCGCATGCGTCGAGCGTTGTAGCCGGACTCCTTCCAAAGAGCAACCTGTACGGTGACAGCTGCGCCATTTCTTGCATTGCCGTGTTGTATGCGCAGGTCACGTACGGAAGGATGCCATCCAATGTGTTGTGCTCGACGCAAACGAACAAGCCAACACGTCGGCGATGGTCTTGATTAGACGCTCGGTGAGGCAATTGGTCTGTGGGTGGTACGCTTTCGTCCCGCGGTGGCTTGTCTGCCTGTATTCCAAGATGGCCTGAGTTAGGTCAGCAGTAAATAGCTCTGTCGGAGATGAGGACCCCCGTTCTGGTGTGACCCAGGACGATGTTTTAAGGTGAAAGCCTTTAATGTCTCATGCTCACGTCCGTCCGGTGTCCGTCCGGCGTCCGGTGTCCGTCCGTCCCGCGTCCGGTGTCCGTCCGTCCCTCCGGTGTCTGTCTGTCCGTCCGTCCGTCCGTCCGGTGTCCGTCCGTCCGTCTGTCCGTCCGGTGTCCGTTCGTCCGTCCGTCTGTCCGTCCGTCCATCCGTTGTCCGTCCGTCCGTCTGTCCGACCGTCCATCCGGTGTCCGTCCGTCCGTCTGTCCTTCCGTCTGTCCGACCGCCCGCCCGGTGTCCGTCCGTCCGCCCCCGTCCGTCTGTCCTTCCGTCCGTCCGGTGTCCGTCCGTCCGTCCGCGCGTCAATCCATCCGTCCATCTGTCCGTCCGTCCCTCTGTCTGTCCGTCCTTCCATATGTCCGTCCGTCCGTCCCGTCCATCCGAGCTCTGGCACGGAGCCAGGTGGCCGCCGGGATGCGCAAACGGACGCCGGTCGCGTCGGAATCTACAGCGCTCGCTCTTTGCTTGCGTAGCTTCGCTGTGCCCAGCGTTTGCAATCATTCTGACCGACGCCGTCTCAATGGACACAGGCGTTCACGGAATACACTTTCGAATTTACAAAAGGCCCGTCAATTTAAGCGCTGAAACGCTATGGCGTTTGCACGATGCACAACGAGAAAATACTAACGCATGCGAACGCAGGAAGATTAGTCTGGGGTCTCGCTGCGACTCGCGGTAAAAAAATTAAAAAAAAAAAAAACACGCACACATTCGCTTTTCAACAAAGAATTTGGCTACCTCGGATGCGCTGCCTTTGGGTAGAGCCGTTGTATCGGCGTAGCGGGTGAGGTAGTCAGTAGCTATGACGATCAATTTGTTTCCGGAACTCGATGTCGGGAACGGCCCTAGTAAGTCCATGCCAGTTTGCTGGAACAGCCGGTGACGTTGCTCGATGAGATGCAGAATCCGGCTGGCTTAGTCGGCGGTGTCTTCCGCCGCTGACAATATTGGCATGTCTTCACTTAGCGGATGACATCGGCTGTGAGGCGAGGCCAGTAGTACTTTTCTTGTATCCTCGCGAGCGTGCGGGGAAATCCAAAGTGTCCAACTGTCGGGTCGTCATGCAGACCATCCAGAACATCTGGAGGTAACGCTATCGAAAAGATTTTCTTTAGGAGAACGCCGTTCCGCAATAAAAACGACTCCAGTCCTTATTTGAATACCTTTGCAACAGCGTTGGCCTTGCCCTCGAGGTATTCCACAAAGCCCTTGAGTTCCGGATTCGGCTCGCTGTCGTTCGGCGAAGTCATCGGCGCTTAAGGTTCCCAAGAAATCACCCTACTCGTCGTCCTGCGGCGGTGGTTCAAAGGTGGCACGGGACAGGCAGTGGCGTCGGAGTGCTTTCGTCCGGACTTCTAAACGACGGTAATCCCGAATTCTTGAAGTCTTACACACCACCGCGTGAGAGGACCTGAAGGCTTCTTCACTATAGCTAGCTAGCACAAGGCGTGGTGGTCGCTGACAACTTTACAGGGCCTTCCATAGAAATAGGGGCGAAACTTTGACGTAGCCAAGATGATGGCAAAGCACTCTTCTTCTGTTGTGTCATGCAGCGTAGGACTCGACACAAGAACGGCGCGGAATCCTACGCTACATGCGTCGGTGTGGATTTCCGTATCAGCGTATTCGTCGAAATGCGCGAGTATAGGAGGCGTTGCAGGTGTCGTTTCAGTTCCTGAAATGCTCCAACTTGTGCCGTTTCCAACCTGAAGTCGACGTCAGTCTTCGTGAGCTGCGTTAGTGGCTCGGCGATTCGTGAAAAGTTCTTGACAAAGCGTCTGTACAAGCCGATAAATCGACGGACTGCCTTCTTGTCGGTGAGTGGCGGGAAGGCGGAGATGGCAGCTGTTTTCTGCGGGACGGGGCGCACTCCAGTCTTGTTGACCACGTGACCGAAAAGCAGGAGCTCCTCGTACGCGAAGCGGCGCTTTTCTGGCTTCAGGGTCAGTCCGGAGCTCTTGATTGCTTGAAGTACGGATTCAAGGCACTGGACGTGTTCGTCGAAGTTCGAGGAAAACACAATGACGTCGTCCAAGTAAAAGAGGCAAGTCTGCCACATCAAGCCAGCCAGTACAGTATTCATGACTCGTTGGAAGGTCGTAGGAGCTGACAAAAGACCAAAGGGCATGACCTTGAACTCGAACAGGCCGTCTGGTGCTACGCAGTCTTTTCGCGGTCTCTTTCGTCGACTTCAATTTAACAAAGCCAGTCTTGAGGTCTATCGAGGTAAAGTACCTCGCATTGTGGCGTCGATCCGTGGCGTCGTCTATTCGCAGGAGAGGGTACACGTCCTTCTTAGTGATTTTATTCAGGCGGTGATAGTCGACGCAGAAGCGTAGGGTTCCGTCCTTCTTCTTGACTAACACCACGGGTGACGCCCACGGACTCTTTGAAGGCTCGATGTCGTCGCACAGCATTTTGTGGACTTGTTTTTTTTTATGGCCTCGCGTTCTCGTGTCGAAACTTTGTACAGGCTCTGACGCAGTCGCCTGGTACTTTCTTCTGTTATGATGCGATGTTGTGCGACCGTGGTCTGCCGAATTCTTGAAGACGATGAAAAACAGTCCTTGTATTGCATGAGGAGAGTTCTGAGCCGTTCTTGCTGATGCATCGGAAGGATCGCGTTAACGTCGAAAGCTAGTTGATCTTAGTTCGTCGTAGCAGGTTAGGTAGACTCGGCTAAGGCGAAAGCGGTGCTGCCTTCCACTATTAATTGCGAAGCATTTCTTTGCGTACTGTAAGCACTTTTGCGTTTCTATCTACGTGTCTATCTATCTATCTATCTATCTATCTGTCTATCTAGCCGCCTACGTCTGGGTGCTCTCGTGGTCACCTCCTTAACTTGGAGTAGACCAAAATTTATATGGAAGGGCCAGAGGTATTGGCGAATATGTCTGGCTGGTCATGACAAGAATAACGTGAAAATCCAATCGCATACGTCGTCAAACCCTTTCCTGCAGACACGTGTGGCACATACCCGTATACCACGGGCCGTGGTATGCGGGTATGCGCCACAGGTGTTTGACAATTTATATCTACTCAGGAACGGCGAGGACAGACATTAGTAATTAAAATGCGAGAGCGTTAAGAAAAACTGACGTCAGCAGCGTTGACCCGACGAATGCAAATAATAAATATCAGGGTCCCAGCAGGAATCGAACCCAAGCAATCTGCGTGGCAATCAAATATTCTACCGCAGAGCCACGCCAAGTCTCGGAACTGCTTTGGAAAAAGACCCTATTCAGGCGTAATGTTGGTGAAACGTCAATTGTGGTTGCAGTGCAGGCTATCTAATTTTAGAAACATTAACATATCTACTCCTATGAGCCAAACCTCATGCCGGGTTAATGGCAATTGTATAATTAAGTGTCATCCACTGAAGTTCATCCACGAAAAACTATCCAGTGCTATCATACCCGCAAGCACAAGTGCTACATATCAGCTTACCGCTTCTGATGTTAGTAATACCCATGTTTCTGTTGGCATCGTTACGCAATTGTAAAAAAACTCATTATATGAAACATATGCGACTATTGAATATATATCTGTGCGTACAACAAGTGTACATATCTTTAACGTCATTTCGTAACGTTTCGCTTAATAAAATGATTACAACCCAGTCACCTTGCCTCCGCATGCTTCGCATAACATCGATTCCCATGGTACTTGGGATCTGCCCATTTTTTCTTCAATTTAGGCAAACGCCGTGCCTTTGCTCACGTGCTTGTACTCGCTGCTGAAGTTTATGAGCACAAGTGTTGCTTTCCCCTGCTTGCAGCTCGCATATTTCTCTGGCGACGCAAATCTCGTGGTTCATCAACAGGTGCTGGTCGCCTTAAACAACGCCTTGCATATCTTTTGATTACTGAGTGCCACCGGAAATGCTGGCGCTGGAGCGAGGGGGGGAATGGTGACTTGGTCTTGCAGCACACTGAAGGCGTGCTTTCCTGACGGTGTGTGCGGCGGTAGTTCTTTTTCAATGGATAGCGTTATCGACTTGGCTCTCAGGCTGATGAATGCACCATGAAGGCCTAAGAAGTCCAACCTAGGATTACGTCTCTCGAACAAAGCTGTAGGACTACGAAGCTTTCTGGATAAATCCGGTTGTTAATGGAGACTCGCTGCGCAAGGTGACCTAGCTGTGAAGGGTAATAGGTGACCTCCAGCTGTCCGGATCTCAGGGCCTTCCCAGGCGCTCTAGGCTTTCTTCAACTTCGCGGCGAATGGTCCATTGATGACAGCATAGTCCGCTCCAGTGTCGACGATAGCTGTCACGCTATGGCGGTCGATAAGAACATCGAGGTCGCTAGTGCGTTGTGTCGCGTTGTAGTTAGGTTGTGGCGTCACGTCACGGTTGCGTGATTTGTTGCGCTGCCTTCATGTTCCATCGTCACGTCTTCCTTGGTCAGCGACGTTTCGTCTGCAGCGATCGTGCGAAATGTGCCCCACATTTCCTGTTGGACACCTGGTGCGAAATGTGTCCCACGTTGTCAGGCTTCGCTCTTGGTTCTCGAACCAAGGACGAGCGGTGTCTTGCAAGGTGAAGTACACATGCCGAAGCTTGTCTTCGCTGGTCCACGCAATGAAAACGGCGACTCGGTTGTAGGCTTCGAGTCAGCTTTCCGGGTCCTCAAGAGCAGAACCGCGGAAGGTCCGCGGCTCATTGGGTTGCCGGAGCAGGATGGGTGCATACGGCACAGGGGCTCTGATGGCCGCTCTGGTTGAGGTCGGGGTCTTGGTCTGCCGGTCCTTTTCAGGTAAAGGCCCGTACTCTGGCCATAGACCTTGTTGTCTTCAGCTTGATCGCTGCTCAGGGTTGCCGTCGATGTCTTCCTTGCGACTTGGGTTGGGTTCGCGGCTTGACGGGTGCGTCCGCTACATGAAAGAAGCAGCACCTCCACCAGATGTCACGTGGTCGGGAGGTAGACAAAGGCAACAGTCGGCCTGTGAGAAAAGAAACTATTTGGCCGGTCTTGTGGCCGGGAAATCGAAAGTCAGACTCCAGTAATATACACTGGCACTGCTAGCGGCGAACAGAGCGTCGGCCGTCGGTAATCTGAACTGCGGCAACACGCGTCGGCATTTATACACGTGCCGTCGAACATTCCAGCGTTATCGCTGGTGGCCTGCTTTGTTCCAGAATAAACTCAGCTGTTCGCACTTGCGTGTTCAAGCCGGACAGATGATCCGAGAACTATCTACAGTGAAACCTCGGTGATACGTTCACAGCTCATACGAATTTCGGGGGTGGTACGAATTTTTCTTTGGTCCCGGCCAAGGCACATTGGCCTGCGATGTAATGGAGTAGGGTTGTCACGAACCGATTTTCACCTCGCAACGTACGCTACCTGCCCAGGTACGAAGAGGTGCTGTTCGCGCTGTCGCGGAAGACGCGCCAAGCATGTGCGAGCGCCGGAACGCAAGCGCGAGCATGCACGCCGCATCGCCGCATCGTCAGAATCTTGGGATAAGAAAAATATTTTCTTTTCTTACGGTCAGAATAAACCTTCAGAGACGCGTCACGGCCTCCGAGATTGTGTGCGCGAATCCTTGAGCCTCTAATGTACCTCCGTGTGCAGTAGCGTAGCCAGAAATTTTTTTCGGGAGGGGGGGGGGGGGGTTCAACCATATTTATATATGTTCGTGCGTGCGTTTGTATGTGTGCGTGCATATATACGCAAGCAAAACTGAAAAATTTCGGGAGGGGTTTGGACCCCCCCCCCCCCCCCCCTTGGCTACGCCACTGTCCGTGTGCTTTCGCGTTTAGATTACAGAGATCATTGGCGCAATGCATTTTTTTCCCTAACACGTCGACGCGAGCTGCTGCCGTTGTACTGTGTTTACACGTGCCTGCCTCGTGCATCAGACATCCCATGGAAGGTGAACGAGGACCAAAAGAAGGCGAGGACGGTATTGGCGAAGAAGTCAGGCCTCACAACGTTAACATGCGTCACTTTTCAGGTCACACTTGTGCGGTCACGGCGGTAAATCTCCCAAAAACATTCCCAACACCTCCGCGATAACAAAATCATAACATAGGACCGTGGTTCTCAAATTTTGTGGCTTTGATCTATTTCGTCAAAGCGCTTATTTCGTTACTTTCGCCACAGTACTTTGGTGTCATGCGATAAACCATACTAAAGTTTGGAATTGTCTACTGCTGTCGCGGGTCAAAACGCACCTGGTTAATAAATGAAACACGCGCGTACGGGCCGTATATTTACGAGCGCTGTTATGATTGCCGACATCTAAAAACTTCACTGATAATCATCCAGAGTTCTTCCTGACGTTGCTGCGGTTCCTCGTGACGTTGCTACATACAGATCATAAGTTCTAAATATCAGTCTATCTATTTTAGGAGCTTGCTTCTTATGCTCGGGGGCTTGTCCATCGCCGTAGCCAGATGACGATGACGCTTTTTTCATGCTCTCTGGTGATACGAATTTCGGCTGATACGAATATTTTTGGTGGTCCCGTGAGATTCGTATTACCGAGGTTACACTGTATAATGCTCTCAGACATTCTGGCGCGGATTGCGCAAGGCAGTATCTACACGCGCAATACGCTGGCAACATAAAACATAGAAAGGAGCGCGTGTCGCACTTTGTATCAAGCATCCACAAAGTTTGCTCTTGCGTTCAGTCTCGTGTGCTTCAGTCTCTTGTCGATTGGGCTGATTACCCGGTCTCACTCTTCTTACATGGTAGAGAAAACGCCTTAAGTCTCCAATGGAGCTTTTTACGAGCAAGGATCGGCGTTTGAGAACAGGCAGACGAGCACTAGAATTGATACGTCACTTGAGAAGATCAGAACGATCAATTGCGCAGGCGCATGGCCTGAAGCCATGCGTGGCCTCCTTTCTTCTAGCAAAGTGCGGCACATGCTGTCCGAGTGGCCAATGCAGGTGGTTGAGACAGCACGATGAGAAACTACCTATAAACCAAAACATTTTCTTTCTTATGTTCTCACTCTTGCAAGGATTTCTCATTTCTGAAGCAGGGAACTGCGAAACTGGTCGAAGTTCAAGTTCAATTAGAATACGAAAACAAGGTTACTAATAAAGGCAAAAAAAATACTGGACAACTAAAGATATAGTGGGGTGTGCGAATATTCGAGTTTCGAATTCGATTCGAATAACACTTCATCGAATAATTCGAATCGACTTTTGAATAGCTATTATTTGAAGTTTCGAATAACTCAACTGGACGAATATCTAAAGCGTGGCAAAGGGCAATGTGCGAACTTGGTTAGGGTGAGGTGGCAGAAATTAATGATAACGTCGTTACAGAAGGCCTTCCGTTAAAACTTTTACCGATATACTGCTTCAAAAGTGAGCGCATGTTTATTTTAAAGGAGATTATGACATTTGCACACGTGATGGCTCCATCAGCAAAGACTGGAGAGCAGTCTGGAAGGTTGTCGAACTGCTAGCGTCAAAACATAACCAGCACTGAGCTCACACCTTATTGTCACGTGGTCGTGACGTTGACGAAGGCAGCAGTCGGTATGTCCAAGGTGAAACTGTTTATTTGGCCGAACTTGTGGCCGGTAAACGGAAAGTCACATTACAGCAATGCACACTGGCATTGATAGCGGTGAACAGTTCGTCGGACATCGGTAAAACTTGTCATCGTTGGAACGCGCAGTCTTATATACATCAGGCATCGAATTTTCTAGCGTTATTCCTGGTCGTGACGCAAGCTCTGGAAGAAGCTCGAGTGTCGCGTCTTGCACGCAATCTTAACAAAATGATCTACAATGATCGCGACGCTTCTCGAACAATGAGACGCGGTTTGCGCTGAGCACTGCTGGCAGTCCTTGCGGGCGAAAACCGAATGGCAAAAGTGGAAATAATAAAAATCACAGCATATCCGCGGAGTGAATGATGATGAGTGGGCGAAGCTCCGGAGGTACATCATCAAAGACGTGATGGTGGTTGGTGGCATGTGGTCAAACGATATGCATGTGAGACCATATCGCGATGCCATGTGTTGTATGGCATCGCGATCGTCATCGTCATCGTCATCAGCAGGTGGCCACTACATAGTGGGTACATTTCATGTCCCCACTATGATGACGCTGCCCTTATGGCAGCGTCATCCCCATGTGTTGTATGGCATCGCGATCGTCATCGTCATCAGCAGGTGGCTACTACATACAAGGGACGCACGACCGACAGGCTAAGGAGCTTCGCCCCTAAAAAACGCGCGTGGCGTTATCGTCAAGAGGTTCCAGATTGCTGCAGTGAGCCCATGGTCCTAAAAAAGGATGACTCTTTGAAGCACCGGAAAGCGCATAGATCTGCACTTTATTCTGGTATCGCCAAAATTCATTTGGGACACCTTCCCATCCCAGCTACTGAGGCGCCCAGTGAGCGCATATTTTCAACTGCAGGAAACATCGTTACATCACGGCGAGAAAGTTTCACGCAAGGTCATGTGGAACAGCTTTTGCTTCTGAATGACAACTTGTAGTCTTTCGGTGGCAGTCACTCACCGCTTTGTGTGCTCGAGGACCTGAGCAGATTGCATTTCTTTGTTCCTTCAAATTTCAACAAAATTTGTGGTATTCGATATTCGATTCGATATTCGACATTTGTGGCCACTATTTGGCATTATTCAATTGCAATTCGATTCGAGATGAAATTTCACTATTTGCACACCCCTAAAAATAGTCGCTCAGAAAACAGTTAGGACTCAGGTTGCGCCGTGAACTGCGGGGCTAGATGACGTTTTCAGAAGCTTGGAGTGCTTGCAGCTAACACACCCTCAAACAGGGTGCCCAGATGTAGCTGAACTCAAGGTGTGGCCGAAAAATGTGATGACACGTGAAATGCGGGACGTTTTCAAAGGTTGTAAACAGTCTAACCCGATCATATCGAACTCGGGTAAATCACTGAATTATCCATAATATTGATCACATTGAAGCTTTAAAGGGGCCCTGCAACACTTTTCCAAGTAGCCATGGAATAGATTCACTAAAGGAATTTCTTGATTCTTGAATTCACCGCCATAAAAATTTTTTAGAATACGTCCAGTACGAGCGGAGTGACAAAGATTTTTCGCACGGTGCAATTCATTCTCTTTTCTGCCGTGCCGACAAAATCGCTGGAACCTAAGCAGGGAGGGATGGCACGGTAAAAGAAAAGAAAATACGTCACGCGCGCCTCATGACCTTGAGCGCTTTTTGTAATTTTTTTTTCTTCGAATACGCGTCTTTTCAGTGTTATCGAGCGCGCACGAGTGGACAAGTACCAGCCTCCCGCGGCGGCCCCACTATAGATCGAGCGCGCCATGCTTAAATCAGCCAATGGCTGATGCAGTGCATGTGACGAGCGATTTTTGAGCTTGTAGCGTCATTTGCCGAGAGAAGAGAAAGCAATTTTTAGCTGATTTTGAGAATTTATTGTGAATTCCAGGCAGCGTGCTGCGCTATAAAATTTGGCTCGCGAATTCTTGGGAGCCTCGAATACCGATTGGCAGCGTTTTCTGACAATGCTCAAAAGTGTTGCAGGGCCCCTTTAACGTAAATGAATAGGGGAAATCCAGTGCTAAGTCGAATTGAATGCGGGACTGCAGGAATCGCCCCATGAATATCGCTTTCCCTGAGCAACTTTGCCTTTCCTCACTGAATGGGACTGTCCTGCGTGCATTTGGGAGCCTGAGCGGCGAGATTAAAAACACGCCTCGAGAAGCGTGTAGAAACGGCCATATGTCATCAGGTGCTCTCCTTATGACTCGTCGTAGTGTCGTTGCCGGCCCATCGCGCGCAGTAGTTTTTCGCTTCTCCGCTCCCTTTCATAACACGATGGATCCTGATCGATCCCGTGTAGCATAAGAGCATGTTGCTTTTCGCAAAGCTGGCGACGATCAATTCAGTCGAGCTTGGAGAAAAGAAGCCTTACGTTACCGATGCGTACATTACCCAAAGAAACGTGCTGACTTCGATGTTTAAAGTTAATTTCACAACAGTGTTACATTCTTTATATTTTACAGTCATGCATGAAACAAAGATGCAATGTGTGGCGTGGAAAGCGGAAAAATGTAATATTTACATCGATACTGTATTTTCGCTCATATAACCCGCTCCTGCATATATTTCCGCATCCCGCATTACAAACCACAGAAAAAATGAATACTACTACTACAACTACTACTAATAATAATAATAATATTAATAATAATAATAATAATAATAATAATAATAATAACATAAATAATAATGATAATATTAATAATAATATTGACGGCACATTTTTGTAAAGGTGTATTCCTTACATTATCATCAGGTAGTGCCGGGAAGCCAACTTGCGTACCGAAATTTGCATCGCATGTACAATATTTCATTAAACTTTGTATATTGAATCATCCTATATGCCGAACTAATTCCCAACGGCCAGCTTGATCGGCCCGTTCATACGGTGAACTCTACAGTTACTTGGTAACCTCTGAAATTTAATGTTCTTTTCTTTACCGGTTAGGTGATGCAGCATCTGTGCAGTTTCAACTTGTTACGCGGCGTAAAATCGACAGTGTAGACTGCAGTGCCGTCTTGGGGTCGTCAAAATCACCCATATTGTTGTATTTTGATTATTCATGAAGTACAGCGTGGTATGAAGCGCTGCAAGCTCAGCTGCCGTCAATGTGATTCGGTGAACCGTCCTGAATTTGATAGTTGTGGCGTTCGTTGGTATCACGACCGCCACTCTTCAGCAGCTGGGCGGGATGGTAGTTCTCGTACAACAGAAGTAAACGAAGCTGTTTAAGAGATGGTGCTTACAACAATTGTTTTCTTCTGGATGTCTGGTATTGTAAGGTTGATGATTGGCTGTTTCAGACACCATCGAGTAACCGCTTGTTTCACCGCGGGCGTGGGATTAGTTAGTGGAGGTCTCGCCATGCGTGGCTACTGGTCAGGAAAAAGAAGTGCGTGGTCTATCTGCTTGTAGAATATCTAGGTGGTGGTGCGGAGTCAAGAAAGATGCCTTATGTGCCCTCGGAGCTTCAGTCTCAATATGCGTCATTACGATGTGGTCCTTATCGATCGTTATCCGCCTCGTGCACTGGTACAGTGGCGCCACCGCTCGGCTTTCCTAGTGACTAGTGCGAAGAACAGCGGTTCCACCCTCTCCCAACCTGCCACAGGATCCCATGCATTTAAATGAAGTTTGCGCAGCCGTTTGAAAAAAAATCCACGCCCTCTCCACGAAGTCAATACTGATGAGTGGGGTGAAGCCCCCAACGGTTATCGGTAAAACTATGAAACGCCCCACACATCATATCAAGACGTGAGACGTTGTTATAGGGTGATTGTATATACACTTACATAGACAATGTTTATTAATTTACTGATCGATGCAATCGATGCATTTATATAGACTCTGGGAGCCGCTTCTTTTGAAAATTACAGCTTTGTGGTCAGTGAAGTACGTGGCGAGCGGATCTTGAATTATGAGTTGTAGTGGAAAGTTGGCGAATCCAATATCGATGCAAGTGGTGCGCTGCAGGTGGTGCGCCGGTGGTGGTGGGACATCATGTGTGGGACTAGCCAGTCGTCAGCAATTCAAGTATCCGGTGAGCACGAAGGGGCCGTGTTTGAATTCGGTTGTATACCGATTCCCACGGCAGCGTGTTCCCCGTTCTGGCTCTGGTTGGTTAGGGGTAGATGGAGGTCCACGGCCGTTCCAGGTAGCTTGACGTAGATGCCAACACCTCCCGCAGGACGCTCCGCTTCATCGGTGCAGACGACTTCGCCGTAGCCTTTGAGTTTGGGACTTGCGTTGTTCCAAGTTTCCGTGAAGCAGAGCACGTCCGCTGCGGTCAGTACGCGATCATGTTGGACGTCTTTGACGTGTGCGTTGAGGGCGTTGAGCAGGGCCAGCGTGAACTCTGTCGAGTGGTCAACATCGTCTCGCAAGGTAGTGAGGTAGCGTTGGGTCAGCGTGGGTAGCCTGTGCTGGTCGAGACGTTGAAACTCGTTGAGCATGACCCTGTGATCGTTACTTGCCTTGTGATGGATGTCATGTTCGCATTGGTCAGATGTGTACGTCGGTGCATCGGCTGAGCGCCACGTACAGTAATTTCTTCGGGTGCGTCTTACTGTATTCGTAGACGACTGAAGACTCAGTGCTCTGTTGAGATTTGTGTACCGTTATTGCACTGGCTTGGACGAGGGGGGAATTGTCGTCGTCTACAAGCAACGCCCGTCTTGCGGTCGATGGCGAGGGTGACCGCGCGAGGTTCGATGGGTATTCACGATGGATTGACGTCGTAGCCGTTTCGCACCGCCTCGGCTACCGCCTGACGAAAGCGGACACGAGCGAGCTTTCCTGTTGTGGGGCCGTCGAACTGGAGCCACAGCCGCTTAGGGAAGATGGCATCCTCTTCGCGCACCACCACTCCTCGCTCTTCATAGTTCTCACCGCCCCGTTGACTAGCCCGTCGACGAAGTGAATGTTCATGGACGATGGTAATCTCCATTGGTAAGTTGGCAGACGGCAGTCGATGGCGTCGAGGTTGTCGGCGGACAGCATGCTACTTCGTCCACGATGATACACTTGGAGTGACGAAAGGCCACGCGGAAGGTCTTCAGCTTGCTGTCGCTTAACCCGGCGTCCCTGGTATTGCTGCGGGGGGGAGCTCGAAAGCCGAATGCGCGGTGATTTCTCCTAATGCCACCGCTGCTTTTTCTGTGCTCGCGCAGATCAAGAGCGGGTTGTAGGGACCAGCGTTGTTGTATCGGTTGTAAACGTCCATCACCAGGCGTAGAACGAACGTCTAGCAACAACGGGTGCTCCCGTTAGGAAAACGCGCAGCGGAGGTGCCGCGAGTGGTCTGCCTGTGGATGATCTCCCGAGCAACTTGTACCACTCGACGTTCGTCGTGCGCTCGTCGTGTTATTAGATGTGAAGCATCTTATGGAGAAGCTTAATCCGGTGGTGGTGTGCGGCGTGACCACCTTTAGTGCGCATGCGCAAACCCTTTAAAAAAATAAAAATAAAAGAACCTCCTCTCCCCCCTCTCTCTCTTCTAGGCATCACTCCCCGCGGCAACGACACCCTCACTGCGCATGCGCCTCCCCTCCTCGTCATCACCGTCATCGTCATCGTCATCGCCATGGTGTATAATCGTTACCTCCTCTACGCATCCCTGGCCACGGCGTTCACACTCCCACTGCGCATGCGTGTCACCCCCTCTCTCTCCTCTCCTACGCTCCCCCCCTCTCTCGCCTCGCGACGCCGACGCAGGCAGCGTCTTCTAGCGAGTTTCTTTGTTGAAAAAACCGACTGCTCGCGCTGCACAACCGTTCACTGGCCACCCCGTATATATGGCAATGGATCTTGACCTCCAAGGTGGTGCCGGTGGGAGATTTCTCCTGTGCGTTGCTGAACAATAAAAATTCGCAGCGTGCGCGTTAACTAAAGCGGAGTGCGGGTCTCTGTGTCCAGTCGTAGTCTTCTGTCTCTCATTGCCCATTAGCAGCGATTGGCATGTTCCAGTAGGAAACACCACTCCATCACTGCGTGCTTTGCGCCTCCCCAGTTTTTCTCTCCTGCGCAACGCTGCGATGAGCGCCAGCGTCAACGCCGCCGCCAGTGTAAGCGTTAGCGCCCGCTGCTTCGCATCTACACATGGTTCCCTTTAGCGGGAGATGGTGTAATTTTTGTTTGCTTGCACCCACCACTGGCCTAGCCATCGCTAAGCAGCCACTCTGGCTCTCGTCCATGACTCTTGTGACTGTGGTGGGGGTTGACGGCCTTTATTATACTACAGCGTCTGGTTCGCATAGTAGGTGCTTCCCTACTTCATGAAAGTTACGGTGGGCGTATAGTGGGTACCTTGCATACCTTGCATGTGCTGTGGACGCACGGGCGTATAATGGTTACCTTGCATGTGTTGTGCCGTGATGGCGGCATCATCATCTGTCTACGGCGGACAATGGTGCGATGGGGGCGACGGCCTCGTTCATAAGATGCTTCGCGTCTTCATCGTCATCACCGTCATCGTCATCGCCATGGTGTATAATCGTTACCTTGCATGTGCTGTGCCGTGATGGCAACGTCATCGTCATCGGGCTACGCCGACGGCAGACAGAGCCCCGGCTAGAGGAGCTTCGCCCCTAAAAACAAACGACTGCCATCTCTCGAATATATTTCACACCATAGACGAGACGCTTCTCATCGCTTGCGCCGCCTTGGCACGCTCCAGGTGAACCCATCTCTCCACTTTTTTAAATTTCTTTCGGTTGCCCTGGTTGCCACACGTCGGGCGGTTCCGGTTGCCACGTCGGACGGTAAGCCCTCATTTCGGTTAGCTGCGATCGCATCAACGGCAATGATTCAGATGCTTCAGACGTGCACTTATGTTCGTTGGTCGCAGTGCAAGATGGCCTCCTACAGGACGTCGTTTTAGGGGAACCTGCTTAGGGCATAGGCTAGTCCGCCGTCGTCCTGCGTCATTGTCGTCGTCGTAGCCACTCCTGTGCGATGACGATGACGCTGCCACCACGGCCCAGCACATGGAATGTACCCACTATACGTCATAACGATGACGCTGATCACGGTGAAGACACTGATGACGATGACGATCGCGATGCCATACAACACATGGCATCGTGATATGGTCTCACATGCATATCGTTTGACCACATGCAACAAACCATCATCCGAGGAACCTTCATCGATCGCGTCTTTGCAAACTTTCGACTACGACCCATCCAGGAACCGCTCTCCCTCCATTTCACCGACCATAAAGCCGTTATAATGAAGTAGGAACGGAAGCCACGGCTTATGTAAACGGTAAACACGACCAACGAAGAAACGAAAACAAATATATTTACACACACTGTATATATGCACACAGTGTTTGTCACGTCTTTGATGATGTACTGGGCGAATTTCACGGAAGTATCGCGGTTTACCGATGAACCTCTGAAGCTTCGCGCACACATCATCATGCACTCGGTGGATATGCTGTGATTTTGCTTTCTTATGTTCACGCTAATGCACATATCACTAAAGAGAACACGGGTCGCACGGACCACGTCATCTACATTTTCCTTGACAGTCAGCTATAAGTGTAGTTCTCGGCGCGGCGGCTGCTTGATGACCCGAGGAGGGGAACTGGTGCTATATCGTGGGTACCGCTGGTACGAAGGCAACCTTTAGAACATTACTGTACGTCCACGATTGTGCTACAGATGAAACACCACGCCTGGCCTTGCGCGTCTACTTGATACCACTGCGCGGTAACAAGTGTTTTTTTTTATCATGGTTGCGTTGGTTAATGTTGAATCACAATAGGAATATCATTTTTACGAAGGTGAGTGAGGCTGCAAGTAGTCGCCTTCCTATATGCTCGCTAGTCCACGAACAGTACCTCTTCAATCGCATGTCATGTGGATTTTCACTTACCAAAGGAGAATATAGCCTACGATAATACACGCGTGCGCATTTCCTATATAAATCTGAGTAATGGCATGCGTGCGAATTTCCTATATAAACCTCAGTAATTTCGTGCCTAATTTAAAACGCATTTGATAGACGATTGTGGCTTGAACGGTGAAAGTGATTAGATTTTCAGAAATACGTCATTGTAACGCAGCTTGGAGTTTCTCATTATTTTGTGAAATAAAAAAAAATGTATGAACATTTGTTGGTCATTTGCTCTAGTACTTTCAGCCATTATTATGCAGCTGCGGGACGCCTGTTACAACGTTAAGGAAGTTGGCTTTCCGTATTTTTGCATAATTAGCTATATAATGAAGTGCTGAACGAAGTCGAAAGTGTGTGTCTTTTGTGCGCTTCCTAAGCAGGCATACAACCGTAGTGTGCATTGTTGTTGTATTGCTTAGGTTGTTCAAGGAAACATGAAGTCTTTTTTATGTTGCAATTATTTTTATTTCGTCTGTGTTAACAGATCACGCAAACAACTTCAGCGCATGCACGTTAAAAACGCATGCATTGCGTCGCGCGCGCGTACAGTAATAAAAACAGGCCTGCCACTTTCAAACAAATAAAATAGAATAATCGATGTAACAAGCCTCATGGCTCTCTAGTGGATTAGCGTCGGCAGTGCAAATATCAAACCAGAATGAAAAGTGAATAAACAAAAGAAACGGTTTGTAGCGGGCGCTTTGCGCAAGGCTCCTATGAGCCGCTTTTCGCCACCGTTCGCCGTTTGTGGCGCCACCTGCATATCTCAAAGCCACGAGGCGGATACTCGCCACTGTGGAAGCAATCTGACGCAGGCCTAAACAAATCCGAACCGGCTGGGCCCGAACGCTTTGTATCACGTGTGGATTCGTTTTGCCAGCGTAAGTTATTGCATGTAAACTGTATCGCAGGAAGCCGAGAACTAGCACCCAGTACAGTTGTAGCATAGAACTAGGTGACAATCCACATGTCTTTCCAGCCGGAAACATGAAGAGATGGCATATGCATGTCACTCGCTTCGTCTGCAGGCGCACGTATGGCCGTACGGAGTGTAAGTATGGCTATGACTAGTGGAGGCACCTCGTATATCTCCTAGTAGGCCAGAAGATCGGATCAAGAACTACCTGTATGCTAAAGTCCTGTGTTATGTTTTTCCACAACTGAAGTCACGCAGAATGCAACATGTGACCATCATATTGGCACTATAATAGTGGCAGGCGAATTTGATGTAGACATGCAAAGCAATGTGACCATTGGCTCATCAGATACATGGGCAATCTAATACCCAACCTGCAACTTCTTACCAACGAAAAGGTGAACACATCATGTTCAAGGAGATTTGTTATGCGATTATTCTGAGGCATTACCCATCCAATGTGTCGAGGTTAGCGTTGTATGAAATGGCGTTCCAAGGAACGACCTTCCAGGAACTGGTTTCTTTTGGGAGGAACGCGAACGTTACCTTCAGGAATGGCGGAAATTTGAGGGTTACTAGCTACGCTTATTAAACAGCAGTGAGACCGGGATTGCTGCTGTAAGCGTTTCACGTCATTGAGCAGACGCACGCACGTATTACTTATTATACAGAACAGGAGGAGGAGCGCCCGTGTGAAGAAGTACCACTCGCCTATTACGTGACAATACTGCATCTGGTTTTCACCTCAAAGGGGCCCGCCGCGGGCCCAGCGATGCGTGTGGCACCACGACCGACCACGCCCGAGAGTGGTGGCTGATATGTTTCCTTTTGTCAGAGCAAGTGTGACAGCGACCATGGGCCATTCTGGATTGGGTGCAAGCGGTGGAAAACAATAACTAAACATTCGCGATATGATTATGAGAGATGCCCTAGGGGAGGGCTCCGGAAATTTTGACCGTCTGGTGTTCTTTAACGTGCATTGACATCGCACAGCACACAGGCCTCTAGGAACTCTGACGCAAGGCCACCGCTAGGAAAGACCGTGCTCTTTTTTTTATCTTGTTCAACTTCTTGTTCGACAAAGCGAAGTCACTGTTTGTTATGTAATTCTCTGCGTATTTGCCGGTTATGCTACGCGTCATAGTAATCTCCTCGGCATAAGGAAGAGGAGGGAGGAAGGGTTGGCTGTTCGCAGCCGAACTACAAGAGCCATGTCGCTTGCGCTTGATTCGGCGAAGTGTTAGAACACCATATTTAGCGGAGACACGGCCACGGGATATAAATGCAAATGGTAGCCGAGCGAATGTTCTGTTTAACTCGCACTATACAGGGCCTAATAAACAAACCAATAAAGTTTAGTTGAAAGTTAGCGCTTGCGTTCCCGTGTTCCTCTTCCTTTGTCCCCGTAGTGAGTGCGCGCTATCCTTTGAAGATCTATACAGGGCCACCTGCCACGATGCTCGCAGCCACAGAATGTGGTTGAAATGCCGACGTGGTAACCATAGGCGTGCGCACGAGGGGAGCAGGGGGGCGGCCGCCCCCCCTAGTCACCTAAGAAGGGCGGGCGCAAAGTCTGCCCCATACGTTGACGTAATAGGGAAGGAGGCGCTGCGTCGAGCCGTCGCCCCCCCCCCCCTGAAAGGTAACCCTGCGAACGCTTATGGTGATAACCACCAAAACTGAGTGCTGCGGCCTCACGCAGCGCATGAATCGACCGCTTTACGGACCCGAACGTAAGGGTGGCGAAGTTACACTTTGGTTCGGCTCACTTTATGGGGAAGTCTTTATTTTCGCGTGGTCTTAAGGGGCTGCATTGATCGTCCCTTTCAGCATTACTACTCATCTTTGTGTTCAACAAGGCGCAGCCCTCAAATTATTCGGCTTGATGCCCAACTGTGATCAACAAAGGGCTCCTCAAAAAACAGGTTCGCCTGTTGGACGCCAATATCGAGATGCAAATCTTGCTGAGTTTAAATAGCTAATCCAAAACTTTACAAATATGTAAAAAAACTTTACAAGGACTTTACTAGTCAGCGAATATGTATCCTTTACAATATTTTCCACCCATCGTGCAATGTTTAATCAGTACTACATATTGCACTTTCGATGGCAGTTTCATGTGCAAGTTGTCTAATTAATTCGTGCATATGAGGAACTTTATCTTTCAACACCTGACGCGTTGTTTTCTGACTGCGCACTTGAAGAACAACGTCGAAGCTGGCGCATGCGTTGCACTTGTGTTTCGTGAACACCAAAGTTCCAGTTAGGCATGCGTGAATTATGTCCGGTACTCACTAAAACGGTTCGTCTAGGAGTACTTTAGATTCTTTTAGGTGCGAAGCTCCTTATGCCGTGGGTCGCGCGTCCCATGTTTGTAGTAGTAGCCACCTGCGTGATGACGATGACGATCGCGATGCTATAGAACACATGGCATCGGGTCGTGCGTCCCTTGTAGTTTGTAGTACGTAGTAGCCACCTGCGTAACCAGCAGTATCTCCCTGTGTGATGACGATGACGCTGCCATCACGGCACACCACATGAATTGTACCCACTATGCGTCATAACGATGACGCTGATGACGATGACGATCGGGATGCCATACAACACATGGCATCGCGATATGGTCTCACATGCATATCGTTTGACCACATGCAACCAACCACCATCACGTCTTTGATGATGTACCTCCGGAGCTTCGCCCACTCATCATCATTCACTCCGCGGATATGCTGTGATTTTTTATCTCCAGCTAACCCGGTGTCAGCGATGTTCACATTAATATATTATATGAAGTTTAGTGTGACCTTTAAAGTGCTCGCTACATTTACACTATAGCGTGGCTCATGAGTAAAAAAATGCGGGCAGCCCTTATCCGCTGTGCAGAGTAGCAGGCTAGAGCGCAATAGCTCAGGCCGACCTCTCTGCCTTCCAATAAATTATATCTCTCTTGAGTGTTCAACGCGATATCGATATCCTGTCCTTAGTCCGTATATAAATCACTTAGTGTATATTATGTAATGAGTAGCATGCTTTAAACCACAAGCAATTATGAGCGGGAAATATTTTCGAACTTGCTATGCACCATCTACGTGGTCTTAAGGGAATACGCGCAGTAACGTGTGTGCCTTTTGTAATGAGTGGCCGGCTTTGAACCATGAAGTCGTTATGATAATCACATGTTCTGACACCCGATGGCAATGTACGCTTGTACCACGCAATATTCCTGGGATACTGTGAACTTGTTGTTTTGTGACGCCTGTATAAAGGACGCATGTGTTTGTACAGCACGAGTTATTAAATGCCAAGAATTTCTTTGCGTACTGTAAGCATTTTTGCGTTTATATCTACGTATCTATCTATCTATCTATCTATCTATCTATCTATCTATCTATCTATCTATCTATCTATCTATCTATCTATCTATCTATCTATCTATCTATCTATCTATCTATCTATCTATCTATCTATCTGCCTATCTATCTATCTATCTATCTATCTATCCAGCTATCTATCTATCTATCTATCTATCTATCTATCTATCTATCTATCTATCTATCTATCTATCTATCTATCTATCTATCTATCTATCTATCTATCTATCTATCTAACTAGCCGCCTACGTCTGGGTGCTCTCGTGATGGCCTCCTTAACTTAGGGTAGACCAAAATTTGTACGGGAGCGTAAGAGGTATGGACGAATATATCTGGCTGGTCATGACATGAATAACGTTAAAATCCCGTCGCCTACGTCGTCAATCTCATTTCTCCAGACACGTGTGGCTCATACCCGTATACCAGGGGCCGCGAAATACGGGTATGCGCCACAAGACTGACAACTTATATCTACCCAGGAATGGCGATAACAGGCATTCGTAATTTAAATGGGACAGCGGTAGGAGAAACTGACATCGTTCGCGTTGACACTGGTAATTTAAATGCGACAGTGTTAAGAAAAACGAACATCGGCGGCGTTGACGCGAGGAATACAAAGAATAGAAATCAGAGTCCCAGCAGGAATCGAACTCAAGCATTCTGCGTGGCAATCAAGCATTCCACCACAGAGCGACGTCAGGTCTTGAAACTGCGTTGGAAGAACACCCCATGCAGGCGTAATGTTGGTGAAACGTATATTGTGGTTGCAGTGCTGGCTATCTAATTTCATAAACATTACATACGTACTCCTATGACGAAGGAGTCATGTCGGGTTACCGTCAGTCGTATACTTAAGCGCCATCCATTGTAGTTGGTCTACGTAGCACTATCCACGGCTACCATCCTAGCAAGCACAAGTTCTACGTATCAGTTTACGGCTTCTAGTGTTGGCAATATCCATGTTTCTGTTGGCATCGTTACGCAACTGTAAATAACTGGTTATATGAAACATATGCGACTGTTGAACATATCTGTGTGTGCAACATTTGTACATATCTCTAGCGTCATTTTATAACGTTTCGCTCAATACAAAAATTACAACCCAGTCACCTTACCTCCGGGTGCTTCGCATAACATCGATTCCCGTGGTACTTGGGATCTGCCCAATTTTTTTCACTGCATTTCCAAGCAGGGGAAGTTATTTTCAATGTAATTCTAACTAGAGGCGTGGCTGTGAGGTAGAACACCTCCTTGCTACGCATACTGCCTGAGTTCGATCCTTACTCGGGCCCGGAAATTTTTATTGTTTATTTTGTTTGCATCGTTCTAGATTTTTCGTTCACGGACAAGATGATTTTTCGCTCACAACCCACGACGCGGCCACCGACGCCGACACCGACGCTGACGCCCATATTTTTGCGAAACGAGCTCTTTAACGCTATCGCATTAATAACAACCAGGTGTCACACAATGCGAATTGATCAAATAGTGGATGATATAAAGATTCTCAGGTATTCAAAATCACTCTGGCAGAATTCCTCATTAACTTGAGCCTCATCATCGACATCGTTCATATAATCACAGAAATGTAGCGGGTAACTGGCTTCTCCGCAGAATGACTAAGGGTACTTGCCAGCGTCATAAAATTATGATCATAGGGGGTATCTAGCAACTGTGCTTCTAGTACTCGCCCCAAGAGACTTCGCAGCGGGCTCCAGAAGTTCTGCTTGCTCCGCTTTTGCTGTGGCTGTGCTGCATGTACCGCATGAGTATGGCGTTTTTCCTTATGGTCTGAATTTCAATAAATAAATTTGGCAGATACGTAGCAGTTTCGAAAAAATGCTTATGTATGCATGAAATGCTTACCAGTATTGGAAATCTGTGATTTGCTCCTGTGCAGCTCCAGCTTCCTGTGGATTAGGGAGGTTGTAAAAACAAATTTTTAAAAACTTGATACGTGAAAGAGCTGAGGTAATGTTTTACCTATATAGTCATGTCCAGAAGCATGTCTTACATTGCGAAAGAAAACAGGCCACTGCCCGTCACGTAGTTGCGCTTATATAAAATGCATTCACGAACACATAATCCTAGTTCGGATGCAGTCATAATATGATTTCCAGTGAATTTCGAGTGATTTGTGCAGTCTATTCTAATACCTTAACTCAGCAATGCTCTAGCAAATAGGATAAATACTCAAAGGAAATTATGAATATCTGCGTATGCGGCAGTTTCAGGCAAAAAGTTCTTTGAAACGAGTGTTCAAAGAAAATAGATTTCTAATAAATTACAGGCAAGTATTGCGCAAGCCTGCCTGTTGGATACTTATGACGAAATTTTGTAGTGTTTAATAAAAAAAGGCAGGACCACCTGCGAAAAAAAGGAAAAGCGATATCACGGAAAAATACAGTTTCACGCCTTGAAAACCATCGGACACCGAAGCTTTCAGCGGGGCGTCGTAAGTAGGCTGCTAGATTTGGGATAACCGTTCTGACACTGACTTGATTAAAGTGAAATTACGTGACCTTCCTGCTCATGAAATGGCGCCGTAGCGAATCCCACGCTTCACAACAATTCTAGCGTTATGATGTGGAGTTGCAAGTCTGCGCAAGAGTTGCAATGTGTGCCATTACCCGTCATTGGTCAAAACTCAATCACGTGATCTGCGGACTCCCTGTCCTACATTTTACCGAGCACGCGTAACGCTATTTACAGGCGCGGCAACCGGAATACTGGCAAGTGTACACTCTCTGTTATCTACATAAACAATTTATGAGCCTAGGTGTCGTGCCTTAGTTTATTACAGTAATGAAAGTGTCTAACGAAAGTGGGGATTGCTTCTCTGGTATTTAGTACTGAAAGTACCAGTGTATTCATGTCTCTATCCTGAGTTTGAGATAATAATTAAATGCATCATCCGCCTCAAGGGCTGTGTTTTTAAATTGTGTTGCAGTCGTTGGTGCAGTACATTCATATGCATCCCGCATTTCCCATAAATTCGTGTTGTGCAAGCGTGGGCGTAGAGCGGCATTCTGCTTTCGGCAACAATAGTGATGATGCATGAGAACGGCCACAGCCGCCCATACTGGCCGCGGTAACAGGACAGCCGAAGAGTAGCAAGCGATTTTGTCTCCATTGCTAACAGTGCGTGTCACTTTGCGTACTCGTTTTCGCATGCGAATTTCCGGCGACCACTTATAGTGTACAATACTTCAGAGACACCGTAGGCTCCACACGACTACTGTTTGGCGACATTGTACTTGGAGCCTGCTGGCTAAATCATGATTAAGCCTGTTTTGCAATTTAAGTGCTTAAAATACACGAGGACACGGCACAGGATGAGCATCTTGCAAAAATAGCGTCCACGAGCACATATCAAGCACTGGTAGTCCATATGCACACATTGAAAGCGTCGTCATTTTAGAAGAGAAACACCAAGGTGTACTGTTTCCTGTTATAGGGCAAACTACGCCCAAACTCATGCGTGCACTAGCAGACCGCGCTACAGGAAAGCTAGAGGCAGAGCTCGTAGTTTGAGCCGCGAACGTGTGGAGGCATTTCGCTTCCTTCCGGGGTGTCTCTCGGTGCACCAAAGCATTTACTTGCGGCACATTCGTTCATCGACATCTTTGCCTTTCTGTGACGTTCTTCGCGTTTCTGTAACCGTTGGTGCATGGCTCAATATAAGGACGAGTCCTTCAATAAAGTTGTCTAGGAGAGCGTTATGAAAAATGTGTTCCTTGGACTTGGAACTTATGAAAATTACCACAATAGACGCTGTATTGACTTTTAATAATGCACAATCGCCCGGCGAACGTTTTCAAGATGTTTGGCGCTTCTCCGGGATGCCTCACAGTGCGAGGGAAAGCTTACCGCTGACGAGTTAACATTTATAATATCTGGGGTTTAACGTCCCAATACCATGATATGATTATGAGAGACGCCGTATTGGAGGTGTCCGCAAATCTCAACCATCTCGTGTTCTTTAACGTGCACTGACATCACACAATACACGGGGCTCTACCATTTCGCCTCCATCGAAATGCGACCACCGCGGCCGCGATCGAACCCGCGACCTTCGGGTCAGTAGCCGAGCACTCTAACCGCTATACCTGTCAATCTCAATTAACGAAGCTGCCATGCCTCACGCAGTGTTATGTTCTCCTTCACTTTTTCAGTATTTTTTTTTAGTTTTTCAAGGTGGAGTATGCACTGGAGTAAGCAGCGTGAGTACCATTGCAATTGGCACAATATACATGATTATTGCAGCCCTCAGGCAAGTGAGTCGTCTTAACGTACTTTGCACAGGTAAAACGTAAACATGCACTAGTAGACGATCGAGCCATGGAACGTATTACGGATGTTATTTTTTGTAATTGTGGTATAAATGTATAGCGCAATTAAATGGGACGAAACGATAACTTGCCGCCGGCAGGTACAGATCCTGCCACCTACGAGTAACGCGCCCGATGTTCTACCAATTCAGCTACGGCGGTTGTTAGCTTTCTTTCGACTTTACGGCGTATATATCTGCATTTAAAGATAACAGTGTTAATCACCGTCACCCGTAGCTATGACGGCGAGTGTAGAACGCGCCTGCTGGCTCCTCGTCACAGGTGACCTTTTACCAGCTCGCAGATAACTAGCTCGCAAAGAGTACACCATACTCACCGTCACTTAGCAACCTTACGTTGTAATGATATCAAATTTGCGTTCTTTATACAAGCGTCACGATTACAGATTAATTATAAATTTTGCGTTGAAAAAATATCCTGCACATAATTTACCTCTATGCTACTCATGAATTTTTTTTTTCAGTTTAGAGCAGGAGATGAGGTGGAAGGAAGACTTGTTTTTTTTATAAACAGCTTGAGGCGAAGTGGCACCGATGTCCTTGAACAGGTAGGCTTTTCTGACAGTGCGCCGTGCGCACTTTTTCCCTGAGCTACACTAAATATGCTCTACCACGCATGGCCATTATCAGAAGCGCGAGCTTGTGAAGCCACCCGAAGTGCCCCCCTGGTACTCTTTTTCACCACGAAGGTGCTTGATGCCTGGGGCCACCAAGACTTCAATAAAGCCATTTCTGTCGTGGGTATGACGTCGGCGAAATGCACGCGATCAGATGACGCAGAAAAACCAGAAGATAAAGTTTTATTTTGGCGCCGGCAGTCCAAAACACGACTTAAGACACCGGACGCCCAACCCACGGCGGTATACCGACGCCATACATGAGATTTCCCAACGCGCCTTTTATCGCTTTGGGTTGGCGGAGCGGCAGACCCGTAGCCAGGGAGGGCCCTTGCCCCCCCCCCCCCCGATATTCGGATTGAGGGGGGGTGTTTCACCGAGAAAGAATAATAAAAATAGGGGGTTTTCCAGGTTTGCAACAGGTGCCCCCTCCCCCCCCCCCCTCCCCCCCGAAAAAACATTTCTGGCTACGGGCCTGCGGAGCGGTGTCGCTCTCTGGTATTGCTCAATTGAATTGCTGTATCATGACGCAAAAGAGCACCGTGGGATATATATGTACTCTTCTGACGGCGCTCGTTAGTGCCGTGATAGAGTAGTTCACGTTGCCGCTCCCAGACAGCCACACGGCCCCGCCAACTAAGATGGATATCAGGCGCGTTTGTGTCGCCTCGGAGCGCTGTGAATTGAGCACGTTTATTTTATTTTATTTCTTTTTCGCGCAACTGAGGCTTTTGGTGCAATTTAACGCGAACCTCAACAGTGCCATGCTGCATATGCAGTAATTCGGTACAGTGGCGACAGAGTTACGTGCTTGGCATTGCCCGTCGTATTTGCTGCGACGTCTCGTCGCCATACAAGTGCAGCTTCCACGTGCGCCAGCAGTTTTTCTCCGGCACCTACTGTTGCAAGTTCGATAACGCCGAGTGAAAATGACTGCCGCAATAAGAGCCGCAGAAAAGCGGAAACGTCGATGGACGAGTGCCCCGAAAGGAAGTGCTTTGGTGCAGCAAGAGACACGTCAGCAGAAAACGGAATGCATCCACGCTCTCGCGGTTCAAGCTACGCACTGTGCCTCATGCTCCTGAAGCGCGGTGTGGAAGTGCAGCACGAGCGCAGGAGTAGGCTGCCCTTTACCGAGGCGAGCACACCTTGACGTTTCTCTCCTCAAACCACGAGGCTTTGCGCTGGGTCCACATTTGTACGGGATTTACCATGTGCTGTGTCTACTTAAGCCACCCCAAATCTACTTAACTACTTAAGCCACCACAAATTTCGAGTTGAGATCATGGGCGCTATTTGTCAGGATAGAGATGTACCAGCAGAAGTAATGGGGGTGGGGGGCATCAACGTCAACAGGTGCTGGAGCTGTCGAACACCATTACACACTTTGAGAGCTCGCATATGTTATTATACAACAAATAATCATCAGCTTGTGTGAAGACACGTTTCATTTGCGTTTTATATCGATTTTAATGAGGAAACGATCAACCTTGTTTTGTGTGTATGTGTCACTTGCTTGTCGCTAGAGCACGACAAAACACAATCCCCCGCCAAAGGTTTAGATTAATGTTGACCAAATGCAATTTTAAATGCGAAGAAGTTTTTAGCGAACCTCTGCCCCTTTGAAAGTATCTATCTATCTATCTATCTATCTATCTATCTATCTATCTATCTATCTATCTATCTATCTATCTATCTATCTATCTATCTATCTATCTATCTATTATGACGCGGAATAAGACGCCGCTCTCTGTGTTGAGACGCATGCGAGCCACGTGCAAATGACGTCATCTGTTTGCCGCTATTAATCGGAACGCGCTATAAACCTTTTGTTCTGTTGCTGAGCGTCTAGCTCGGAGTCACGTCCATTACAGTTGACGAGGATGACAGGCAGCGGAGCATCGAAGGCCCGAACAAGACGCGCAGTGCAAAGCCAGACAGCGGCATCGGGAAGTGCCCTCTGCGTGCAAATGCGGCATGCGGCGAGTACGTGGAGTGACGTGAAATGTTCTGCGAAGCCAACAAGCTTTCGAAGAATGAAGAAAAACGTGCGGTTTTACTCAGCTCCTGTGGAGATGAAATGTACAGTCTCATCCTGACGTTGGTCAAAACCGAAAGGGCGACCGCTGCAGCCACGGTGTAAGAGGTAGCTTAGGTGAGCGAGCGCGGTCGCTGAACGCGCCGCGGTAAGGTTCTGCTTCCAGATAGCGCCGACAGATGGCGCGCGAAACTAATGCCCTTTGGCTCTGCCTCCCGCATGCCCTGTGCCTGCGTCCCATTCACGGTGTAGAACCGCTCCCTGCCGAGGGCAACAAAATTTTCCCTTTTAACGCAGCGCTGTCAAAGACCTACGAGCGGTTTGTACGTATTATGAGGCCTAGTCGTTGAGTTATTGTTCATAATAGGTTGCCCAAATTGCAATCTACGTGCAGTGAGAAAAAAATTTGGTTGAGGAACGATTGCCGACGTGCGGTTCACTTTGGCTGGAGGCTGCATATAACTGATTAATTTTTCTTAACAACGTAAGCTGAGGCCTGAGCAATACGTTAATCGACATTAAGTTATATGATCATGGAACAGCTTCTGGTGCGACCGTGCTCTGTCGCAATCACGTGATTATATAAGTTAACGTTTTCTTTTTTTTTTGTATGACGTATGGGGTGTTTTTTTATCAGCTGTACCTGGCGCCACTCGTTAAAAAGCCAGCGGCTTCTCTCTTTGCTATTCCGCTCATATTGCCGCGAAAGCTTTGTACTGTTTGTTTTGTTGTTGTTGTTCCTCTGACCTTTGGCGCAGACCACCTCGGGGGACAGGCCATGGATCGTTCGCGTTGAAAGTTACCGCCACACGACTTCAACATTTTTGTGCGCGATACGAGATGTGCCTAGAAGCAACTACAAGAATCTGGAACAGTGTCTTCGACATTGCTCCACATTCTTGTCGTTATTTGCGGGCGCTTATCTCGAAAGTTTTTTACGGCCTCTCAATTGAGCGCGGCCTAAAGCATCAAGCACTTTGTTCTTCGACGACCGCCTAGCATGTTTGTTGCTGTTGCCGGCGCCGAGTTGTACGGTTCTTAGTTGGCGCAAGTCCACCTAATAAACACTTCATTTGAGAAGCGTTTTGGTTCTCTTACTGACTGTCGGACTGCCGTCATCACTACGTGACAATATGCAGCATAACGTCGCATCAGCAAACATATTTTATTGCCATTTATTTACTTACCTTTAGAATTTTCAGACAAGAAAGCGATCACACAAGAGGTCATACAAAATGTCCGATAAAAGAAGCTCACACAAGCTTTGCCATTTTTCGCAAGTCGTGGCTCTTTTTTTCTTGTCTGTTCTTCAGTTGCTTACAGTACTGACGCATACGTAGACAGATATAGTAGTGTAGCAACTTCGCAAGCATTTCTTCTTTGTGCGTACCACAAGGAAATGTGAACTGGAAATTCTCCAACACGGCATCAGTAGTTTTGTCGTATGCATCCCTGTCACCTGCATACTTGGCAAACTGTTCCTCGGTGTACTTGAAAAAGTCAAAGAGGTGCATGTTTGGATGTGTGAGCCAGCCCCTGGTTTTACAGTTCACGAGATCAGCTTCGGGCACGCTTGCGAGACCTTGTTTGCCTTGAAGAGCGTTCTTGCAAATGGAACAGGTTGTTCCACTGCGAAGTTTTCTGGACACAAAACCCGTAACGTAGTAGACAATGCAGTCAACTACTGTTGCGTCTGCGTCAGGGTCGTCGAAATCGAAGACATCGTCACACTCCCAGCTTCCTTCGTCGATGAGCCCGTCAAGCTTTCGCTTTAGTTCATCCAACTTTCCTGCGCGTTGCGCGGCTGAACCCTTATATATCTCCCTGATATCAGCCAAAGTCACAACGGCTGCTTGTCCTTTATCAAGCAGCGTGCAATTCCCGAACTTTGGTGGTTTTACCAACGAATATAAGCTGAGCATGCGGTACAGCTGTAGGAACGTGGGAAACGTCGGGTGCTCATTTTGCCCACCAGCTTGCCTGATTATGCCTAAGAAGCGCTCCAGCGGGTCTTGGTTCATCTTCGCTGTCAATACATACTTGAAGTCACCGTCCTTCAGCAGGTGAATTGACAGCTCCCGCACTGATTTCAGGGTTACGCGTAGGCCTTCTGCAGTCGACTGCGTCAGAAAAACGTCCTTATGAATTTCCCCCGCTCACGACCTGTTGCTCCCACGAGTCCAGCTACTGGGATGCAGATTCTAAAACACAAAAATCTTTGCCTTCTAGTTTTAAACCTTCTGCTGGAAAACGTCGGTTTAAAGCGTCAAACAGGTCATTTAAAAAAAGTGTGAACTCGACCGTTGGCTCAACATTGGTTAGACGAGGCGCGCCTCTTTTTGCATAGAAAAGAATACCTTTGGCTACGGAGTTGCTAAATATCTGCGTGGCAAGCTTCACCCTCATCCTCAGTATCTTGGAAGGGTTGATGTGGTTGAATGTTATTTTAGGGCACACCTTTAGCTCTGCTTTATTCTCGTTGTCTGCAACGTACAGGGCATCGTAGCACGACCATTTTATGAGTTTTCCGTCTTTTTTTAAAACCTTCTTGTCCAGTAGTCTGTTTCTGATGCACTTGAAAATATGAGGCGTATCAGACAGCACATAGACGCTTCTAGAGCTATCCATCGGGTGCTCAAAGGAATTACGCACGTGACCCAGTGCACCAGTAATGCCGAGCTGCTTCCACATCGCGCGATTGGTGGACGCACCATCACACACTACTCCGTCTACGAAAACAAGCCGGCTTGTTCTAGGTGTACGATGCACTGGATCAGGAGTTGCAAAAGCAGCGTCCCCTTAGTTGGTCCTTTTGACGCAAACACGGCTACTGGTTGTAGGTAGTTTTCACCAAACGGAGCAAATGAAAAGACAAGGTCATGATCTGCGAGTTCCTTGCTGTGATTATTTTTTCTCTCCTTGATCAACAAGGCCAGTGTACGTCATTGTCTGCGAGTTGACAGCCATTTCCTTTCTTACTTGAATTTCGTCCAAGATCAGCATTCCCCGCCGCTGGAATGCGGTCTTTCCGGAACTTTTATCTTGAGGGCTTTGAAGAAGTTGTCGTCGAAACCGCACTTCGGACCAACCATGCTTATGTACTTTCGCACTGTGGTAACGCACGGCAAAGGCAGTATATCGTTGTTTCTCAAGAAAGAGTAGGTGGCCGGGCTCCGTATGTGCAGCAAGAGGCACAACAACATCCAATCGTCTGTATATCGCCTGCTTGTTTTTGATGCGCACCTTGCCACTGATACACATTCTTCTATCAAAAGAAGCTGTGCTGGCGGTATATCAAGTCCCTTTAGCTTCTCCTTGATATCTTGCTCCTGCAAATCTGTTAGCTGTTTCATCGCTGCTTGCAACTGCCCCAATAACAGCTTATTGCGCCTGGCCAGTCGTGTTCGTGACCGCTGAAGTACTGATCTTGCATGCCACAAAACAGAAAGCATCTGTTGTTGGGTAGGCACCACGGATAATCTGCAACATTTGAGAGGTATTCCCTGCTTGGCTCGCGCAGCTCGGCGATCAGCATGTATTCTAAGGGTGTCAACGAGGCCAGAACACAGGCGACAGATAGCACCTCCAGGTGTCACCAAGAGACATTTCTTGTGTCTCCAATTTTTTTTGACAGTCCACAAATGCACATTCAGGGGACACATCAGGGAAGTCCTTTAAACTAGGCCCTCCCTACACACATCAATGCCGTCAACAACTTTGAGCATGGATTCAACTTCAAGGACAGATGTGGCGAAGGGGCTTACCCCTATTGCAGCAGAGTCGATCAACTTGTCAAAGATGTAGACTTGGCCTTCCATGTTGCTTTTAACATGCAGAGCCTTCCTGTTGAACAGCACCGACGATCCGTCGCTTGTCCTGTGCGCAACCGCAGCGTCAATAAAGACGACGTCCCTCACTCCAGCTAAGTTGATGAGATGCGCCGCCCATGAAGGCTGTGGCAGGCTAACGCAAGATACTGCACTGAAAAGCCGTTCGGACAATGAGTGACATGAGTTACTCTCACCGGTCTTTGCCACACAACAGCTGTCGTCCGACGACGTTTCCATATTGTCCGCTGGGGAGACTTCTATGTGGCTAGCTGTCGTTGGCAACTTGCTGCTATCGTTGTTACAGGTACTCACCGAAGCAGCCGCAGGGAAGCGCTAGCCGTTTCACTTGCTTTCGAGGGCTTTTTTATCTTTCTGGACAGGTAGCTTGGCGCACCTTCGAAAATAGACGGCACAGCGTCTTTTGAAAGGCCCGCTCTTCTTGTTCCAGACTTCAGCACATGGCCATCAATTCCCGCAGACCACGTCTTCAGGATAAAACGGGAAGCGTAATGCTTCTCACAAACGCGATCCGTTCTCTGGAGCACGCGGTCTTTACGAGGTATTGCTCGTCTCCACGCTTCAAGTCTTGCTTCATCGTTCGGCGGCTTGAAAAGCGAGTACTTTTGTTTGCAAGACTTGTAACCGGTGTTACAAAACAGTACGAAGCACTTTCCCATTATGCAGGCTCATGAAAAAGTTCGAAGGTTGGGAACTACTTGGCAGACAAAAGAACAATGCGTTGACAAAACACGGCGCGCAGCAACAACGTGCCATGAACAAATCTGCAATCGGTTAGCGCTGTCTGAGAGCGCCAAGCGAGTGAGCGGGCACAAATTTCTAGCGCCCTCTCTTGACGAGCGGAGAAAGGAGAACTCTAAGCCGGCCGCAGCGTCCCTCGCCCAGCGCGCGCCGTTCAGTCACCTAAGCTACTTCGTGCTGCAGCCTAAGAGAAGATCAAGGAAGTCGCCGAGAACACATGCGTCCGAATCCATCAGTTCCTGTATGGTAGATTTGTATTTTACAAACGTAAACAAGGACAACGCGAAAGCGTTGCAGATTACGTGGTAGCGCTGAGAAGACTGGCTGAAGACTGCGGCTTCGAAGACAACATGTTTCCTACGGACGAGAGGATGCGAGACCTTTTTTAAATGCGAAGCATTTCTTAGCGAACTTCGGCGACATTGAGCGTATCTATCTATCTAGCTATCTATCTATCTAGCCGCCTACGACTTTGTGCTCTCCTGGCCGTATCGTTAATGGGATTTATACCAAATTTGGTATGGCATAACATGACTGTATGACGATAATAAATGGCTGGTCATATCATGGAAATGATGACCACCTTGTCATGAAAAGTATGATTTACATGCCACGCTCATAGCGCGCTCGCGGCCGTTTCGTTAGCTTGATATACACCAAATTTGGGATTGAGTGACATGACTGCATCACGAACATAAATGACAAGTGGTAATATGAAAATCATGACATGTCATGAGCGACATGACTTGCATGCCGCGCTCATGGCGTGCTCGCGGCCGTTTCGTTAGCTTGATATACACCAAATTTGGTATTGAGTGGCATGACTGTAAACGAACATAAGTGGCAGGTGGTAACATGAAAATCTTGGCATGCATGTCATCTACAATGCATTTACATGCCACGCTCATGCGGCAGTTGCGTCCAGTTCGCTAGCTTGACATACACCAAAACTGGTATATCGCGACGTGACTGTATGGCGAACACAAATGACAGGTCGTAACATGTAAACCTTCCTGGCTGCTTCGCATTACATCAATTCCCACAGTGCGTGGGATCTGCCGGCTTTTGTATCCGTCATCAACAACGAGGCGGCGCAGAAGCGCATTTCCATAAAGAGACCTGACTGACTGTGGCGTACGACATGGCCCTGACAGGAGAAGCAAGTCAACGACAGAAACGAAAAAAGACACAGAGCCTTAGCGACGTGAACTACACTGGTGACGCGGCCGTCCACGAAACGCGCCCAAAGTTGCCGGCTGCCTCCAGAGATGGCGTCTACTACCGTTGCGATCGTGTGCACAGTTCTAAAAATTGCGAACTTCGTTATGAGGCATCTCAATACCGCCAGGCATAGCTCGGCACACTCACTCATGAGTGCACTTGACTCACACTCACTCACACTCATTTTAACGTGGTGAGTTGAGTATAAGTGAGTACTCATGCGTCTGAGTGGACGTGAGTGAGAACTCATGAGTGTGAGTGGTCGTGAGTGTGAACGTGAGTGAGTACTCATGACTGTGAGTGGACGTGAGTGTGAACGTGAGTGAGTGCGAAGGCTGAAAAAATTGTGGCGAGTGAGTTTGAGTGAGTACTCCCTTAAAGTGCCGACCTATGCCGCCAGGAAAGAGGCCATATCGCTAGAGCTTGTCGCTGCAGGAAAGAACCGCCGTCGAGTCATAACCAAAGTGCGGCACAGAAGCCAGGACAAAATCTGGACCGAATGTAAAATCAGGCAAGTAGACCATTGCACGAAGTGAAAGAGATTTACTCTGTTTACGAAGTCCACCAGGCAGAAAAGTTTATTACCACTGTGCTGATTCAAAGGATAGAGGTGCAGATGGAAGTAGGCTCAAAAGTGTCTCATTCGCTGGTTAGTGAAGAAACGTGGGCCGCGATTGAAGGACGCGCAGGCGAAATTCCGCTAGTCAATGCCTGAACGCAGCTTGTGACTTGGACGAAAGAGGAACTTGAGATGCCAAGAAAAGCAATAGTTGAAGTGCGTTTCACAGAAAAGGGTGCACAGTTGCCTTTACTAGCGGTAAACAAGCAAGGCAGTAGTCTCCTTGGAAGAGGTCGGTTTGAATCTTTAGGAATTGAAATTCAAGGAATAAATAAAGTATCTGATAAGTCAGAAATGCTTCAGCGTTTTCAAGGGGTATTTGCAAATAATCATCTAGGTTCTATTCAAGACCCAGTGCACATTCATCTAAAAATTACACCATCTCCCGCTAAAGGGAACCATGTGTAGATGTGAAGCAGCGGGCGCTAACGCTTACACTGGCGGCGGCGTTGACGCTGGCGCTCATCGCAGCGTTGCGCAGGAGAGAAAATGGGGAGGCGCAAAGCAGGCAGTGATGGAGCAGTGTTTCCTACTGGAACATGTCAATCGCTGCTAATGTGCAATGAGAGACAGAAGACTCCGACTGGACACAGAGACCCGCAGTCCGCTTTTAGTTATCGCGCACTCTGCGATTTTTTATTGTTCAACAAAGCACAGGAGAAATATCCCACCGGCACCACCTTCCAGGTCAAGATCCATTGCCATATATACGGAGTGGCCAGTGAACGGTTGTGCAGCGCGAGCAGTCGGTTTTTTCAACCAAGAAACTCGCTAGCAGACGCTGCCTGCGTCGGCGTCGCGAGGCGAGAGAAGGGGGGAGCGTAGGAGAGGAGAGAGAGGGGGGGGGCGCGCATGCGCAGTGGGAGTGTAGACGCCGCGGGCAGGGATGCCTAGAGGAGAGAGGGGGGAGTGTAAGAGGGGAGAGAGGAGGGGAGGCGCATGCGCAGTGAGGGTGTGGTTGCCGCGGGGAGGGATGCCTAGAGGAGAGAGAGGGGGGAGAGGAGGTTTTTTTATTTTTATTTTTTTAATGGGTTTGCGCATGCGCAGTAAGGGTGAGCACGCGGCACACCACCACCACCACCACCGGATTAAGCTTCGCCATAAGATGCTTCCCATCTAAAATGAAGCAGAGTCGAGCAGAGCCGTACCGTTTGTCCTTCGAGATGTTGTGGAAGCAGGGATAGACAGGCTTGTTAAGCAAGCTGTGTCGGATCCATTTCAGTTCTCTACATGGGTAACTCGCATCGTAGACGTGAGAAAAGTAAATGGTTCTGTACGCTTGTCAGGTTATTATCGCAGCATGGTGAACAAGGCCGCCTGTGACGCCGCTCTCTTCTCTAGTCCCTGTTGTCCACTACGCCCCACTATTTTGCATTTAAAATGAACCGTTACCAACTAACTCAAATGGCCATTTTGCGCATATCCCTTGCTCACAACTGATGAAATGCATGCAACACTAGGAACAAGCAATTTTTTCGGGGCGAAGCTCCTCTTAGTCTAACGTTGTCCTGCGTCAGGCGTAACCGGCAGTATCTTGTGATAATGATGACTATGACGCTGATGACCATGAAGAATAAGCGCGTTTCATACCACCTCTAGTTTCCATAGTGTGCACCGAGGAAGCAGAGCGTCCTGCAGGTGGTGTGGCCACCTATGTCAAGCAGAACACTGTAGTACAAAATTGAAGGACACTGTACATTCCAAAGTGTGTTCGGCGAAAGCGTGTGGCCATTCCACTGACGGAAAGACGGACGGACAGACGGACGGACGGACGGACATCCGGATGGACGGACGGACATCCGGACGGACGGACGGACATACGGACGGACGGACAGACAGACGGACGGACGGACACCGGACGGACGGACAGACGGACATCCGGACGGACGGACGGACGGACAGACGGACATCCGGACGGACAGACGGACATCCGGACGGACGGACATCCAAACGGGCGGACGGATGACATCCGGACGGACAGACGGACGGACGGACGGACACCGGAACCGGACGGACATCCGGACGGACGGACGGACGGACGGACAGACGGACACCGGGCGGACGGACGGACATCCGGACGGACAGACGGACATCCGGACGGACGGACATCCAAACGGACGGACGGACATCCGGCGGACGGACATCCAAACGGACGGACGGACATCCGGCGGACGGACGGACATCCGGACGGACGGACATCCGGACGGACGGACGGACATCCGGACGGACGGACGGCCATCCGGACGGACAGACGGACACTGGACGGACGGACATCCGGACGGATAGACGGACATCCGGACGGACGGACGGACATCCAAATGGACGGACGGACGGACGCCGGACGGACGGACACCGGACGCCGGACGGACACCGGACGGACGTGAGCATGAGACATTAAAGGCTTTCGCCTTAAGGCCGTCCAACACCACTACAGTCACTAGAGTCATGACTGAGAGCATAGAGGGGCAGCTTGGCAATGGCTAGGCAGGTGGTGTCTGTCGCCCAGGTTGGCTCCATTCCTTGATTATGCTTGGATGTGCTTGCGGGGGGCTTATTCCATCCCTCCTTCCCGCGTCCTACACCCCTCCAGAGCATGCGCGTCCCCCTCCACCTCTCCAACGCTCACCCCCCTTTCTCTCCTCTAGCAATCCTCTACTGTACGGAGCGGCGCCCGCGTCCTACACCCCTCTAGAGCATGCGTGTCCCCTCCCCCCCTCTCTCTCCTCTCCAACGCTCACTCCCTTTCTCTCCTCTAGGAATCCTCTACTCTACGGAGCGGCGTCCGCGTTCCACATCCCCACAGCGCATGTGCGTCCTCTCCTCCTCAATCTCCTCTACGCTCACCCCGTCTCTCCCCTCTAGGAATCCTCTTCGGAGCCATATAAGAACTCCTATCCCTCCACTTCACCGACCATAAAGCCGTTATAATGAAGGGGGGACCGGAAGCCACGTCTGGTTACCCTTTACGAATAAATAAAATTTCTTGTATATATACACACAGTGTTTGTCACGTCTTTGATGATGTACTGGACGAAAATTCACGGAAGATTCACGGTTTACCGATGAACCTCCAGAGCTTCGCCCACTCATCATCATTCACTCCGTGGATATGCTGTGTCTGTCCGTCCGTCCGTCCGTCCGTCCGTCCGTCAGGATGTCCGTCCGTCCGTCCGTCCGTTTGGATGTCCGTCCGTCCGTCTGTCCGTCCGTCGGTCTTTGCGTCCGTCTTTCCGTCAGGGGAATGGCCACACGCTTTCGCCGAACACGCTTTGGAATGTACAGTGTCCTTCAATTTTTAGATGCGAAGCATCTTATGCTCGGGGCTCTGTCCGTCCCTCCCGCGTCCCCCGTCCGCCGTCCCGCGTCCCCCGTCCCGCGTCCCGCGTCCCGCGTCCCCCCGTCCCGCGTCCCGCGTCCCCCCGTCCCGCGTCCCGCGTCCGGCCACTGTCATGAAGTAGGGAAGCACCCATTATGCGAACCAGAACACTGTAGTAATATGAAGGCCGTCAACCCTAACACAGTCATCAGAGTCATTGCCGAGAGCACAGAGAGGCTGCTTAGCAATGGCTAGGCAGGTGGTGTCTGTCGCCCAGGTTGACCCCATTCCTTGAGTCATGGCCGAGAGCACAGAGAGGCTGCTTAGCAATGGCTAGGCAGGTGGTGTCTGTCGCCCAGGTTGACCCCCATTCCTTAATCTTGCTTGCATGTGTTTGGAGGGGGGCTTAGTCCGTCCCTCCTTCCCGCATCCCACACCACCACAGCGCATGCACGTCCCCTCCCCCCCTCTCTCTCCTAAGCTCACCCCCTTTCTCTCCTCTAGGAATCGTCTACTCTACGGAGCGGCCCCGGCGTCCCACACACCCCCCACAGGGCATGCGCGTCCCCTCCCCTGTGCTCTCCTACGCACACCCCCTTCCTCTGCTCTAGAAATCATCTACTTTACGGAGCGGCGCATGCACGTCCTCTCCAACTCTCTCCCTCTAGGAATACTCTACTCTACGGAGCGGCTCCGGCGTCCTCTCCCCCCTCTCTCCTCTTGGAATCATCTACTCTACGGAGCGGCTCACGCGTCCCACACCCCCACAGCGCAT
>JALIZH010027578.1:0-26105 GCA_030522465.1 Rhipicephalus appendiculatus
GTACTCATAACAGGTGCGGCTTTGAGTGTTAAGGTGTGTGGATCAGGACTTCTTCGTTGTTGCCAATTTTGATATCATGTGACCGGGTTAACCTCATTTGCAGGGACGTTCTGTCCTACCAGCCACTGGTGGACTTCATCAATGGACACATGCTGTTCTGGGCGTGTTCAGTCAACCACTCTGAAGGTTACCGAGGTGAGTGGGCAATCCATGCACGTAAATCTCCTTTCAGTGATAGAGCACAATGTGGAGTACATTTATATTGATCTATCCTTGTGGCCTTTCGTATACAATGTTTAGTGTTCCTCAGCATATTTATCATCCATGAAGAGTCCTTGCACAATGGCGCTAGCCAAAATGCGAAGTTTAATATCAAATGGTTGTCTGCTATGCTTTGCAGTGATTTGGCTTTTTGCTGAACAGCTCTTGCCTTGCCACTTTGCGGTGCTCACTGAGGTAGCTACAGTCGATCCCGGATATATCAAATTCGGATATATAGAATTATTGGCTATATCGAACAGTTGAGAAATCCCCTTGAATTTCCCATGCAAAAGTATGGGACTTGGTGCACATGTACAGTCGCCGACCGTTTATTCGGACGCTGAAAATTCGGACATGCCCGTTTATTTGGACACCTTCGCTGCCCTGCCACTTGTCCCATTGAAGTAATGTAAACTCGACCGAAAATTCGGATGCGTAACGGTGCGCTGTTCAACTTTTCGGACTCCGGCTGGCTGATCAAGTGCGACGTCGAACGCCATGACCATCTGTCCGCAATGTTTACAATCTTATCGCTATGCTGCCAGCACTGAGAGGTTGCACGGTTGCACCAGCTATGGCTAGACATCATGCCAGTGTAAAAGTCAATGCAGAAATTACAATTGTCAATCTCAAAGGCTGTGTGTTTTGGCTAGACGTAATGGCTGTTTTTCGGTTTTAGCCATCCTAGTATCCATTGAATGGCTACCACGGTCAAACCACAAGCCAAGCCAAGCCACGCTCGGAGTAAGTTCGGTGTGGCATTTGAAATGGCCGCGCGTACGAAATGGACATCGAAAGAAGAGAACCACAAGCGCTGCAGCACGAGCTAGCCTGATGTCATTCCCTTTTGACATTTTAGAGTTTGCTTGTCAGTTGTCTCTGCGGCTAGGCCTGATCTGCGTCTACCTCTCTTGTTTGTTGCTTGACGTGCGAGGCCTGATCTACTGAAATGGCTTCGACACCACCCGTTCCATCTGCGCCGTTGGTATTAACGAACAGGGGCGTAGCCAGAAATTTGTTTCGGGGGGGGGGGGGGGAAGGGGGGGAGGGGGGAGGGGGGGAGGGGGGGAGGGGGGGAGGGGGGGTGCACCTCATTGAAATGGTCATTTCTCGCTCTTTAAGCCATGGCGAAAAAAATTTCGGGGGGGAAGGGGGGGGGGGCACGTGCCCGGTGTGCCAACCCCTGGCTACGCCACTGCTGGGGGGGGGGGCACGTGCCCGGTGTGCCAACCCCTGGCTACGCCACTGCTAACGAAGAAATGTTATTGGCACTTGGGCCAATAAAGGTGCTTTTTTTTTTCTGGTGAATCCTTTTTTTCGGACTCTCGATTGTTCGGACTTTTCGGTGGTTCCTGCCGAGTCCGAATAAACGGTCGGCGACTGTATATCCAACTCCCGCTGTATCGAACGCTGCGCCGCACCGAAGCCCAGAAAGTGCATTTTTTCTAACAAATATTGATCATTTTTCGTCTGCGTTTTAACAAGTTCCAATCCCTCTTCACGTGCAGATGACGAAAAGGCGGTGTTGTTCCATCGTGTTGATCTGGTTCGTTGCGCAGCGCTTGTGAGTGCACCAGTATGTTTGTTGCGCCATCTGCAGGTTTTAACGCACGGGCATAGTGTTTTTCAAAAGGCCGATTGCCGAGGGCACCAAAATGAGAATGCGAAGCAACTCGGCGACCTCATTCCAGTGTTCGCATTCCCTTCCTTGTTTGTTGGCACACGATGGCATGCGGGCCCGAAAAGCACGGCCTTCGAGATGTGCAACCTTGTGACGTATTTTAGGTGTTTTCGGTTTTAGAACGAACATCTCGGAGGCTACGCTTTTTCTAGCTTTTCGCACCAGAGCAGCCGCTGCCTGCTACACAGCCACCAGTGACATCACTATCGCCGACATGTCAGCGGTGGGGACTTGCGGGACTTGGACTTGTTCCTTTGTTGTTTGTGGGCAGCGTTGTCTCTTGCGGCTTGTGGACTTGTGTACTTCCCGCCTCGTTCCAGATAAATCCTTATTCGGGAGTCGAACTAAACATTAACCCGCTCATAGCGATAAAAATTATGACTGGTGCTTGGAGCGACGTCAAGTAAAGCACCATCGTAAACTGCTTCCTTAGGGCTTAGGTGCCAGGTTACGACTTTGGTTGCGTCATGATCACTGACAACGGCGCACGGTGTCTCAGTGAATTCTGCGACTTATTAGCGTTTCCGGGCACCATCTCAAACAGCGAGCGGCTTCATTGGTGCAGATGAGGACATAGCTGTTTTTGACTGCATCGATGCCGAGATCATGGCTGACGTTGCTGGTGCTGCGGAAGTGTACCCGTGCGGTGTTACAGCGCTTGCATCAGCGTTCAGCGTCAATCAATGCTGTTGTGGCTGAAGGAGCTGAATTTGCTTATCTGGAAAGCTTCAGTGATACTGAAAATGACTGGAACTTGACGGCGTGCGAGAAGACAGACAAGTTTACGTAATATTTTCATGTGAAATAAAGTGCGGTAACTTGCCAATGAAGTTCACACCTTGTTCTTTATCATACTGTGAGCGAATTGTCATGTTAGTGCTTGTTACGATTAACGAACAACTGTTTCGAGGCCTGAAATGCTTTAATTTAAGTCTTAAATACGCATATTTTGTATTTTGAATTATCAATATATCGGAACTATTTCGCGATCCCCTTCGAGTTCAATATATCCGGGACCGACTGTATAAATTGGCAACTGCATGGAAAGAGCTAAGCAGGGAGTCTGTCACTCTTTCAAAAAAAAAAAAAAAATCTGTAAGCGTGTTATTGCTTCCCAAAAAGAAAAATGAAAGTCTTGAATTTTTTATTATGTACCATTGTCTTGTTCACTCAGCCAGAAGGGCTGTAGTGTTGATCCCCAACTCTTGTTTGCACAGTGTCCCAGGCACTCCGGGAGAACACATACCCATTCCTGGCCATGATAGTGTTGCGGGATCACCGTATGACGGTGGTCGGCCGTCTTGAAGGCCTCATGGAGCCGGACACGGTCTTGTTGCGGCTTCAGCAAATCATGGTCGACAACGAGGCTGCTCTCATCACGGCACGCATGGAGAGGTCAGTGGGTCTTGGCCTTCACCACGATGCATTGACGCGAGCTGTTTTGCATCTGGCTTTTGTTTTGGTGTTTACCTGCTGCGTTGGTTTGGCAGCCAGGGCGTCGTTCTCACCAGTTCGAGACCGTTTGGTGGGGGCTTCATCCGCAGGCATCCGCTCTGGAATCGCTGATACTAATTCGATTTAAAGGCAGCACGACATGTAATTAAGGCAGTATTCAGTGATAACTGCCGCCAAAGCTTCTGTCACCTCAGTTTCGTGACGTTACCAAATGATGGCTGGGAAAACTTCGAATATACGGGACAATATTGCAATTTTTGTGCTTTATGTTCATAGAAGAGCATGTAGTAAACCATGGGAACACACCTGATGCACCATCTGTGTTTCCACAATGTAGCCCGCATTTTCTTGCCCGGTCGTGACCCTATCGCACCACCCAAGCATGCTGTCATGGCCAGAAGTGGCAAGGTTACTCCTAAAAAGTACCGTAAAAACCCGCGTATAGTCCGGGGTTTTTTTTCCAGTTTTTATGATGCAAAATTTCGGCCCCGGACTATTTGCGGATCCCAAGAATTTTCAGCCGAGAACTCAGTTTCGGTTTCGGCATTGCGCGTTGCTATCATCATCATCAGGCCTCTGCGTTGGGTAGCGATGGCGTACATCAAAACGGGCATGATTCTGCGCGGCTACGCTAGCTACGTGAGGCCCGAGGACCGCGAAAGCAGTATTCGGCTGTCTTTTAAGGGAAGGTCATTTCAGATGCCAAAACCTTCGGCAACTGTGCTGCGGGGCGGCAGTTCGGCGTAGACGAGGGGGGGCAGGGTGCGAACCATTCGCGGTTGGGGGGAAACGGAAGGAAGCCCTCTTTGTGTGCCGCGGCCCGAGAAAGTTTCCGGGGCCGAAAAATGGAGCGTTTGCCGATGTTGAACGGGAATTCAGACTTCGTTCGGGAGCGACAGAGCGCGCTGGGGCTTCCGTCGATACTCGTGCTCGATGCTTTTCGGTGTCACCTCCGTGAAGCGGCTGCTGCGTGACTCCCGCACACCGAGCGCGTCGTCAACCCGGGAGGACATCCCGGCTGCAGTCGCTTGATGTGTGCCTAAATAAACCATTTGAGGATGACATGAAGCGCATGTATATGGAGTGGATGAGGTCCGGAGGGCCAGAAGTGACCCCTGCCGCACGGCTGAAACGGGCCTCGCCAGCGATGCTGTGCACATGGATCGTCGAAGCTTCGGTCTGCATTCCCGAGGCGCTCGTTCGTGTGCCTTCAAGAAGTGCTCGATTTCAAACGCCCTTGATGGCACTGAAGATGACGTGCTGTGGGAAGACATCTCTGACTAGGGAGTTTTGGAATAAAGTGCGTCAGACGTCGGCAAATTTAGTTTCTGTTTTGCTCGGGCTATATTAGGGTGAAAACTTTTTTTTCTCTCATTTGCTATCCTTGAAATACACCTCGGACTATATGCGGGTCCGGACTATAAGCGGGTTTTTACGGTAATTGAATTACATTACTAATTACCTTTCTAGAATTTAACTCTGATTAAATTACATTACAAATTGCAGTTTACCTCAAGCAACGTCATCACTGCAGTTGTACCCCTTTACAGCATAGACTGCTTATAATGTAAGTCGTCAGAGTCATGAATATCTGCACTATAAGCAGTACCGCACTAGGATGGCCAAAATATGACCAACAGGCAGCCGCGCGATTCCAACAATTGAGGCAGCTGGGGTGTAAGTTTTCTCATGCGCTTAAATTTTGCAAATTTAGATGGTTAATGCCTGCAGACCTGTGGTGCTGAGATAAAGAATGCGGGAAATAAAATGTGCTGTAACGGAAAGTCGCCTACTTGCTTACCGGACCTCCTTGTTTATGCGGACTTCGCCGCAGTGGCGCACTGCGAAAAAACGACCTGTATGTCGAACAGCAATTAAAATTCAACACGTTTTCGATTTTCCGGCCACGTGCGCATTGTCAAAAGCAGGGGCAACCTCAAATCACCACTTTAGCAATGCACATGCATGCCCTCGTTCGGGTTGAAGATGCAAGTCGGCTTTTCTAAGTGCAGCTATTGCAACACGTTTGGTTCACTCAGCACCAAGCCACAATTTTGATAGCGCTCGTTAGGCCTAGTGTTGAGATTGCAACTTGGCATGCAGTCGCAGGAAGCTCGCCCAAGACAATATGAAGATCGGACATAGAATAGATCGAAATTACGAGCTAAACTGATTGCAGCACGCGTGAAACGAAGTTACAGTTCACAGTTGGGAGAACAGCCGCAACCAGTGGCAACTATCCTGAAAAAGTCTCAAGCCTGTAAGTGCACCTGTCGGTGGCCAAGGTAGAAGCTTGATCGTGTCTTAAAGCACTGCCACATGGGGGGAATCATGGTCACACAAGCAATACCTGCACTCTACAATGACTGTACTATATGCCCGACAGAAAACTGAAGATCCAAACAGTGGTAACGCACAGGATGTGTGCTCCCGTTCGGAGTGGGGAGGCACCCACATTCTCTGAGAAGCGTGCTCGCTCTCTTGCTTTTCTGAGAATTTTCGGGTAGTTGCATTATCTTTCATGGCGGGGTACTGCACAATAAGCAGTATGTGTATACACAAAGTTCTGTGGGAGGGCAAATGGGAGTCAGAAAAAAACGCATAGCCAATCGTGCACTCTTAGTGGTTATGTTATAAATGGTCTGAGCTGTATCAGAGACATGCACCAGTGAGCAGTTCTTGTCCCTTACATGAGGTTTAAGAAGGATACCATGTTGTCATTTTCTGTTCTACCCCTGTTTCAATGCAGGCGCATCGGTGTCTATTATACCCATTAGTTTCTTACATCAGTGTCTCTTATAAAGGGGTGCAACTACATAAGAGACACTGATGTGAGAGACAATTCGGTATAACAGACACCAGTGCACCTGCAATGAAATAGGGGTAGATCTGAAAATGACAGCATGGTAGTCTGTTTGTAAGAGACACCTCATATAAGGGACAGGAACTGCTCCCTGGTATGTACTAACCCATTTGTTCAAGTTCGGATGCTATGTGGCTTCGCTGTGGGCTTGCCTTGTTCTCTCGCTTGAGGTTTGGCACTCAGATTAACTTTGTTATTTTTCTTTCCTTTCTGGGTCAACTTTTTATGGCATAAGGGCAACAGAAACGTTATATTTTAGTGAAAAGTAATTGGGAAAGTAATGAGCAATTTGCTTGATATTACTTGCTCGAAGTAATTTATTACAGTAATCATTACAGCCGAGTCTGGTAGGTTCCTCTGCTCAGGCGCATCTCTCTCTCTTTCATGGACGCAGGGATGAGCGATCCTTGACGCAGAGCTTGCGGCAGCAACAGGACGAGGCGTACCAGGCCTCCTTGCTCGCTGACCAGGAGAAGGAGAGGCGGCGCCTCGAGGAGGTCAGGCGGCAACAGGAGGAGGAGCAGCGTCAGCGGGAGCGAGCCCTCCAAGAGCAGCAGAGGAAGGAGGTCAGACTCGGTCTCAAGCCCACTTGACCGGTGTTGTGTCAGCTGCCTTGTGTGTTGTGTGGGCAACCTTGGTGCATGAACGTGCGGACTGTTGGCAACTGTGGCAGTGTCTATCCCCGGGTGCGCATAACTGTGCCGGACTTGCTCGGCGTACATACTATGTACCGTGTAACAGTTGCGAAGTAGCAACTATGTAACTCACTCACTGTACAGCAAGGTAGCAGGCAATAAGGACATAATAACTGGAAGCAAAGCTTATAGAGTACTGGTGTCATGGGCACATTCGATTGCCATCAGGGCCAATCCGGATTAGACTTGATCCAGATCAGCTGCCATACGCGGTCACTTTCAGTTGCGATCAGACTTTATACAGTGAAATCTCGATACAACGAATCTCAAGGGACCGCTAAAAATCATTCGTTATTTTGAAAAGTCGTAGTGAAAGTATTAAACATTTACGCAAAAATCGTAAATGCAACAACGTCAATCGCCTACCTGTGCATCCGCCATCGCGTTGTACTCTAATAAGCGCGAAAAAACAAACACATGAAATATTACGGAACCAGTGCACATTTATTCGAGGAACAGCGTGATCTTAGCCTGATGGGTGCAGCTCGACTGCTGGGAGACGAACTCTTAAGCATGCGCATCCTTCTTACGCACTTCAAAGCATCGGCGTTAGATACCAATTGTTCACATTGGTTCGCACGCGCTGTGTAAACGTCGTCTTCGCTCTCGTCGCCGTTTCCTTATGACGACAAATGATATGGATCTTATTGGTCGCCAGCTAAGCCGACGTGCATACTTCGTTGTCGCACTGTGCGTAGTGTTCAAACGTTAGTGAAGCATGCACGGGTGAATCATCAGCGACTTCATCCCATAGGTCACTCGCGTCGCACTTTTCACTGTCGCCGCATTCCTTTCGTGCTGCTTCCGGAGCTCATCGTGAACGTACAGCCACCAATCCGAAGGCGAGAAAACAGCCGTGTAACAAGCGCACAAGGTAAAGCTGCCCGATGAAGCGCCGAAACCTGACGCGAAAAATAAGTGCAGGCGATGGTGATGGCGATAGGGCTACCGCACATTTGCCTAGGGCAGGCGCGAAGAGCAATACGCGGGCGTTCTGATGATGATGATAGCGGCAGGTAAGGAGCTGGGCATTGTTTCTACAGCCGCGAGTAACTTTTTGAAATTGCCATTCGTTATTTTGAAGTGTTATGGATATACAAGGGCGATAAAATTCGATACGTTATTCTGAAACATTCGGTATTCTGAAATTCATAGTAGTGAAACATTTTTACATTTAACTAATGAACATTTGGAGGGGGGATTTTCGAAAAATTCGTTAATCTGAGGTTCGCTACAACGAGATTTGACTGTATATGCTGAGGAGGGCGAGAACTGAAAGGCGAAACTTTGAAATTTTGAATGATTACAAGATGGCAGCGCTTAGTGGTCAGGAAAAACAAAATGCCTTCATCAATTCCTGTTTTTATGTCATTTTGAGCTGTCTTCAATTCATCCATGCTGATTAAATTACCTTTTCGGGCACATTGCTGTTGCAGCTGAAGTCGCTTTGATATGGCGCAGATAAAAGGCATGGAAGATTACAAAAGAGGTTATGTTATCACGGGCCCCTTTCTTATGGTTTCCGCGATCGTCCACGTAAGCGGGAGGCTATTTGTCAAGAAATACATGCAAAATGAAGTGCATGTGTGCATTTTTTACTAAGGTTTGCCGAAGGCTTTGGTTACGTATGCGTACGATAGGTAACGTAAGAATTCTGACCTGTAACATGATTTTTCTCGCGAAATTTTTACCCGCGTAATGATTGCACCCCCAAATTTTGGTCAATTTTTTTTTAAAAAGAAGTGCGATCATTATGCGAGTATAATACGGTACTGTTGCTTCCCTTGTAGGAGATTCAGCGCATGAAGCTGGAGCTCGTGGACCAGATCCCCGAGGAGCCGCCAGATTCGGACCCTGGGAGCATTCACCTCGTCATCAAGCTTCCAACGGGAACTCGTCTTGAGAGGCGGTTCAGGCGGACACAGTCACTCAAGGTGTGTATCGTCCTTATAAACCAAATACAGTCAACTGCTGATTTTTCGGACTCCCTAGGGACCGCGAAATCGTCCGAAAAAATCGGGCAGTCCAAAAAAACGAATTCATGCTTTTCGCTCAAGTGGTCAAATCGCCACCCATGCCCGAAATAGCTTCAATGGCTCCCAGCACACTTATCAGGCATTTTGGTGAGGGCCCAGGCTCTTGTGTATACATTCGGTACGTGCCGCGTACCCCGCTTAACTATTGTGCCGATACCAGCAAAGCGCGGATTAAGTTACGGCTCTCTCGCATGGGGCGTTTAGGAACGATGACGTGAAACACAAAGGCTGTGGCGGAAGAGCGGATCGTCCGACTTTCCCCGATTCGTGTGTGCACATAAACGGTGTGCTACTGAACGAAAATCACCGCCGTGTGCAGCCGATCGTTCCTAGTTGTGGGCAGCATGTCGCCAACTACGCAGACTCCGTCACTGCCGGGGCACTTGCTAGCTGTAGTGTACGCACACGCTTGCCGTGAAGGTGTTCATTATGCCCACTCAGTTCCTGACCGCACACGGGCGCGACGACGCGGCTTTCGTTCCTCAAAGCAACGCGTCTGTGCGGAGCACTTAGCAGTCTCGTACAAAGAGGCAACACAAACGGCGGCGCGGCGCGTTCGGGTTGTCCCCCATTAAAAGCGTGCAGTATGCTTACAACTGCGCTGGACCTCATGCACTATTGAGCAGTTAGCTGAAGATGCTTATCATAAAGAATTGTCAGAGATTAAGTCGTACTGGCGAGTTTGCCACCTGCCGCCATCACGCCTCCATGCATTCCCAGTGTTTATCCGTAAAGACATCGCCGCACTGCGCCATGATAGTAACCCCTTCGTATTTTTGATCTGCTTCACCCCATAACACCTAAGCATTGCGGCAAAGCCGACTGTCAGACACTGCTACGGCCGCAAACTGGATCGACTCGTGAAAGCGCTGGTTCAAACCTGCAAGACGATAGATGTGGCATAGGTTGGGGCTTTAAATAATGCCGTTTCCGACCAGAAATTTGGGCAAAAAGTCTGAAAAATCGGACGCCGAAGAGTTTCCGTGTCCGAAATTTCAGACGTTCTTATACATGGACGTCTATGGGGCTTGTGACGGTGCCGCGAAAGCGTCCGAATTTTCAAGCATGTCCGAAAAATCAGGCGTCTGAAAAATCGGCAGTTGACTGTATTGCACTTGTAGTTGGAACAGCAGCTACGTTAATTTTTTCTGGGATAAACCGGTTATTCCGAGAAAAACCGGTTACGGCCAAATTTTCAGCAAGATCTGAATGGCCATTTTTCATATTGAATATGCTTTGAATAAGGTAAATATTCAGGTAGAAATATTGAATATTTACACACCCCCCACTGTTAAAATTAGACTAAGCACCTTGTACACTCATGGACAAATGAAATGGAAACAGGTTGGTTCTAACGTTGGTGCTAACAAGAATGTCTTGCTTTGTTTTTGTTTCTGCTGGTACACTTATTGTCAACATGAGTTTGGCTTGCGTGCCGAATTTGACAACATAAGCAATATTGACAACCATGTAAATAGAGGTTCCAGATAGTGCTCACAAGTTACCACTCCCAAAACCTATTGTATTTTAATTTCGTGTTTGCATTTCCTTTGTTCACGACTGTTCTATCACGCTCAATATAACGAGCTACATGTCAGATCGCTGCCAAACGAGCTCCCAGCTTGTTCATAGCTATCACTTTTCCTTATTTCCGCAACTAATTGCTGTTCTGTAGTTCACAATCACCGCATAAGAGAGAAGTACATTTAGTTGTGTGAATGAGGGCAAGTAGAATCCATGTTTAACTTTGCAATGTTGAGACACCCACTCCCATGTTGCTTGTCATATTGAGAGTAATAGTAGACGTGAATGGGCATGTTGAACCTTTGACGAGTGCCATAAAATCCCGAGCAAGCCCCCCCCCCCCCCTCCTCCTCCTTCCTTTGTGGTGAAAGATAATTCGACAAGATTTGGATGGAGGCCCTTGCTCGGTCGCAAATCAAAGTCCAAGATGGCGGTGAAATAACCTCGAAGAAGATTGCACACCTGTGCTTCTAAGGAAATACTTTATTGAATAAGCATGCACTTACTATTTTTACTGAACCGGAGGGAATCCTCGCGTGAAATTTCATGTGTTATGGCAAGGGTTGAAGTCTGTCTTCAAGAGTTACTGACAATTTGTGTCAACTCAGAGTACAACCCCGAGGTACCACACTGTAAAGCACTACGAAATGTGCAAATATCTAAAGAGTCTCAGAAATTGGGTTCCTGGAAACCACTGCTGCAGGATTCTGTAGCTGAGAAGAGGTTGAAAAAAATAAAAATGATGGGAGGAGAGGGGGACGCTTGCTCGGTCATTGGCACATGTTTCAAATTTCCCCAAAAGGGGAATGGGTGCTTGCTTGGGATTTCACAGTAGTATGGTGCTCTAAAGGCGACTCTTCCTTGACATCACCTCATCTTTCCTTCTTTTCTCTTTACTTACCCCGTCCCAAATTGGCCCAGTATCTGTACTTCTACGTCTTCTGCCAAGCGGATGCGCCCAACAGCTTCGAGATCATCACAAACTTCCCGCGGCGGACACTGCCCTGTGAGCCCACACGCGAGTGCCCCGAGCCGCCGAGTTTTGCCGAGATTGGACTCGGGAAGACAGAGACTGTGTTTGTCCGCGACCTGGACGCATGAGCATCACCGGACTGCACCCGCCGACCTAGGTTTTTTTTCTCTTGCCGCTGCCGCTGCTGGGTTCTTCCATTCTTTCTCTGCCAGCGTAGCACCCTTTGGCTGCACGTGGGCTTTAGTTGTTGTCATGAGACCCCGTTCACTCTCGTGCCGTGTGCAGTTATAAACTGAGAGTTTGCTATCCTGTCGCCTTGGAGCCATCTCTTTAGTGATTTTTTTCTTGGGATGGGGAAAGGGTGAGGAACAAAAACAATAGGGTTATGCGCGCTGATGCATCAGAAGCGCTTTCTCTGTTTTTCTCCCATTCTCCTTTCTACAGTTTTGCACTGCCTGAATTCCATGGTGAGGTCATTGGTCAGACTGCACAGCCCTGCTGCTGGGTAGGGTGCAGCGCCACTTATGACCTTGCATTTGTTGTTACCGAGCCTCATAGTTTTTTGGGGACCCTGTTTTTTAAGGGGGAGGGGGGGATAAAGATACAGAAATGCAGCAGCAATCGCCTTTTTAGTTATGAACCATTTTGTCGTTAGATGACAAAAAAAAAGTCAATGTAGCTTCACCTCAATGGTGGTGAAGTTCGTTGATTATATCTAGATGGCAGTGAAGGGTCATGAAACATAATGGACGATCTGTGCCCGTTTATTGGGCACAAAGCTGTAGAAAGGGGACTTCTTTTTTTTTTTCGACTTCTGTTCCAGTTTTAGTTTCTTAGAAGGTGATAAAAAAAAAGGAGCTGGTCGAACTTGTGAGTAAACTCTATGCTTAACTGCCTTTGTTCACCTGTTTTCCTCGTGTTGTCTGGATGGTATGGCTGCTCTTTGTTTGTGAAAAAGAAAAAAAAATCTACATTGGCTTCTAGCGAACGGCCGAGGTACGTATCCGTCACATGCCAGTTTTAGGATGTTCATTTCTGCTTGTTTTCAATGACATACAAACATTTCTATGACACTTGATGTCTTTTTTCCTATGTGCCTGAGTTTAATCACAGGTAGCATTTCTCGCAGAAACGGAAAAAAGAATTGTGTTAGCCAGTCTAACTGCGACAAAAAGTGTTGATTGTTTGTTGCGAGGGATTTAATTTCCGAAAGCTGCACGCCAAGCTGGCCCAAAAATTTCACATCGATTCCACAACTGCCTGGCCTGACGGCCGCTGTGCGCGGTTTGAAAGGAATTTCTCTTGTTTCTTACTGGCAGAAAAATCCTTGCAACAAAGGCTTAACAGTTAATTCAGGTGTGAGCCAAGGTGTAGTAGACGAGGTCTAGAAAAGGGTGCCAGTTTGAACTGATAAACATACAGAATTACACTGTAAAAAACAAGCGGAGGTTTGTTGAGAGATGGCAGCTTGCCTCAAAAGCGGTGCAAGCTGTTTTGTGTTCATCTAGAGTCGAGTTGTGCATTACGGTATTATTATACTTGTGGCGTGTTTTGTTGTTGGTTTGAGAGAAATCTTTGTGTAACAATTGGAAGACATGATGTTTTAGTGAGGAAACTCTTCTTTGGATTGACCACTAGATGACTGGTTTTGTCACAGAAATTCCTGTCCCCACGATAATGTACTGTAGCACTGCATCCCAAAGCAAGCATATTTTATTGAATTACGATGGAATACGTTTTGCCATGTCAGTAAACCAATTTTAAAGCCCAGCATACAAAGTGGCTTTTATATTTGCAACAATTAGTGCTTATGCAGTCTAACCGCACATGCTTAGTTAAATACATTGTTGAACATGCTACACTATGGCGTGCACAATGCAAAGATGACAATGCAGCATGCAGTTTGACGAACCCCACCACTCCTGCCTCTTCATGACTCTGACCTCGTGGTGTTGTGAATCAAACATGTGAAATTTCTGAAGTTCAGAGTTTTCTTTTCTTTTTTTCTTCCTTGAATTTTTACTACTATAAAGGATTCAATTGTTTCAAACATGTCTGTCATAGTTTTGTTGCGACTGCGCCGGGTAGTCTGGAGAGCTGCATTTTTGAAAATGCGAGCACATTTCATTTGAACTCTTTCGATGTCATGCTCTTTAGGTTCCTTGCTTTCCCACTGTCGTCGGCACCGGGCAGCATGATGTAATTATTTATATGGAGAAGTATCTTCAAGATTTATAGGAGAGAGGGAGAGAGAGGGTGAAGCTTTGTGGCGTCTTTTGAGTGCAAGCAATGCACTGGTTGTGTGTTGCCCAGCTACTGATTTCGATGTAGCCACGAGCTCAGCTGATGTGCCTGATTTTTACATCAATAAAAAAAATGAATACTGTATTTTTGCACTTTGTCTATATGTGGAACTTTCCTTCGTTGCCACTGAAGCAATACGTAACATATAAACATGAGGACTGGTGTTGAGGCTGCGATCTTGCGGCACGGTGTTAAACCATACCAGTGTAATTGGTGTACTAAGAAGCTATGTCTCTCTTTCCTGCCATTATGAAGATGTAGGCATCAACATGATTACTGTACATAAGTTTTTTTTTTTCAGTGAGCAAATATTTATGCAGTACAAGAATACATTACCTGAAGTAGTAGATTATCTGTCACCAGTTAGAGTTGGGGCTACAAGGAAACTAGAAAGACCAGCGGAAAACTCAACAATGAAGCCAGAAGATGATGACTAAGGTGACCTGCTAGATTCCTTTATCTTATCGCACAGTGCGCACACACAAAATGGATCACTGTATCACCAGTGGCTCCAGGCAACACAAGGCTTCCTATTCACAAGTAAAAACAGCGCTGAAAAGATGGGACACGAAATAGACCACGGTGCTGTCCTGTCTTTTTAGTGCTGTTTTTTCCACTCGTGAACATAAACCAACCAGCCCAAGTGCGTAGCCCTAAGGCCTCCTATTCCGAGACTGACAGCACTCACATGCTGAGTTATCCTAGACCACCCGTGAAAAGTCGCCATAGTTGATGCCACTGGCTCTTAGGGAACCTATGTGGCCTAGCATTATAAGAAATGCAGTTCAGATGTAGGTTACACGGTATTCATGACGTACCAGGCAACGCCTGTGTGCGGTGGTACCATCTCGATCACCGGAGTTGTATGCAGCATACTATAGCAAGAGTGAAACACAGCTCCTTTTCACATGTACACCTTTTTTCACCGAAGACACTCGTTGTTGGGTTGTTGCTGCCCTTAACAACTTTGTTCTCATCCACTGTGGGGATTGGTCGTAGATGAAGGTCGTTATGAAAAGGATAGGGGAGCTTACAAATTGGAAATATAACAAATGAGAGGTAAATGTCAAGCAAATGGTACGAAATAGAGATGCAATAAACAAAATATTATATACATTGTATATAAAAAATTGGAGGACTCTTGAGCTTCGCCTTCAAGAGTAGGTCGCGATAGCTAATGGGGCCTTGTGTGCATCGCCTTCTGAACTGCTAACCTGCTTCGGTTCTCGGTGCATGCCTCAGCCGTGCCGTAAGAAAACGAACGACTGTGCGCGTAACATTGGCTGTTTCAAAGTATGATTCAGTGCCTATTGCCAGCACATGTGTTAAGTGCCCACTATGCCATAATTATTTCTTTTGCAAATCAGGGAAGAGCCCACTATGCGTTCGTTGGACAACATGCGAATCTACGCAGCTGTTCACTTTGTTGTTCGATCTGCTTCTGATGATGATTAAATATGTCTGAGCGCTTTGTAGTGGGTGGGCCTTTAAAACACCCACTCGTTTCCCAAGTCACATCTTTTGACGCCTGGCGCGATTCTACGCTTCTGCCACGCAATATGTGATGCGTTAAGGAGACTCCTTCTACTAGATGACATTCATATAGTCATTCTTTCCAAAGCAGTTTCAACAAATCTTGTGACTCTGTGGTAGAACATCTGCTTGCCACGCAAAGAGCCTGGGTTCGATCCTCACTCGGACCTGGAAATTTTTATGATGTATTTTATTTGCATCTTTCTTGATTTTTCGGTCACGGACAAAATGATTGTTCACTCATAACCAACCACGCCAATGCCGGCACCGGAATTTTTGCGAAACGAGCTCTTTAACGCTGTCATGTTAAAACTTCACTACATCTGCTTTCATTGTTATCCTCAGTTGCTCCACAGCAGATAATGTCAAGCATCTATGAATATCTGGGACCCAGATAAATTTCTTTCCTCCTGAGAAATCCTAATAAATTTCCTTGTACCTTCGTGCTTCAACCGAGTGAAATATTTTTTCCTTTCATGATACTCTCTCGGCCACAAAATTGATTTGCCATGTATATAAAAGTGTTTGGAAACATTTATGTGTTTTTCCTGACTTCGTGGAGCTGGAAAAAAAAAGAAAGAAAGAAGCGCAAAAAAGAATTTTTTTGGCCATTTTTTTCCTGGCCCTTGGATATTGTTTATTAGCATCTTGTTGGTAGCACTCACAGTCACTTTTTAAGTCCTAGATCAATTGGTGAGGAAACTGATGATTCATTGTCTATCTGCCCCTGCTCAGCAGAATTCGTAGCAGTGGCGTAGCCAGAAATTTTTTTCGGGGTTGTTTAGCCGTTCTTTATTGTATTCGTGCGTGTGTCTGTATGTGTATGTCTACATGCAAGATTGAAAATTTTCAAGAGCAACCCCAAATTCAATCCGCGACCCGAAATTCTTGGCGGCGGGGTGCAGCGACCATGGTGGCTTGTTAGGGTTAATGCTCCGTCGGCCCCGCACGCAAAGGGGTCCCCCCCCCCCTCATTTACTTCGGAATCTTTTCCCCCACTTTGTCCGGAATAGGTTGTGGTTCTCGTCAAGTACCGGAAGTGTAATCTCTTTCGGCCCTTCTGTAATGATTGTATCCGGTCCTTCGCACAAAGCAAGCAGCAGGACGAAGCCTATGTAGTTATTTGTTGCGAATTCGCCCTTTGTTTTTTTTTCTGCTGCTGACCTGTGTGCTTTTCTGGAACTGACGAGGTGTGACCTCTTTATAAAAGGAAGCTTCAATGGCAGATGGGCTGCTTATGTCGACAGGCAAAGATATGAAGAAATTTTAGCTGTAAACATAACTTGCAAGCGACGTGCAGTTCCTGTCTTCCGTCCGCCATTACCGAGCACACGGACCACATACGTCTCAGTGACAGCGCCGTGTTTACATTCGTGCGGCGGATCGTTTGGCGTAGTTTGCGTGTTTTGATCGTTCGCCTTGCGCGTACGACGAAGGAGAATCGTTCAGGACAATATGCAGCCAGCAGCGAAGCAGTGTTGACTGGGGAACTCGGATCCTCCGTGCCTGCAGTGTCAGAGTCCACGTTGTCGCACGTAATGGGTGAAACAACTTCGCACGAGATTTGGAAACATAGCTTGCCTGTTATAAGTTCTTTGCCTGCCTGCCTGAAGTGACGCCCGCACACGCGTACGTTGTTCAGTTTTCCTGTTTATGCGAGCATGAGCCATGCGCTCCGCTTCTCGGACAGCTCTCTCGTGCGGTCGCACGGCTCGTGATCACCTTTGGCAAACAGTACGTCCCCGCTTTTGGTCCCTTTTTTGTCTCATTTAGACTTCTTCTCCTCTCCTACGGCAGTCAAATATCGCACATATCGCCACTGCGAAGTACGGCGTTGACGGGAAATGCGAGAGTAGCAGAGCTTGACTCGGTGTCATCTGCCGCCATGTGCTCGGTGATGGCGGCGCATATGCCGAGATCGTATCTCAGAGTTCCGCGGTGTGACTCAGTGGCGGATGCACACACCAATGGGCGCAAACTTCAGACTGACGTCATGGACCGGTGGTGGTAGTGGTTAGAATGAGGAAAGGAAAAGGCACTTATTTCTGCAGCCCTTAAGGGAGCACGGCGCAGTGCCCATGGACCGGACGCCCGGTGACACCGCCTTCGGAGAACATTGCCGAGTGCTTGAACGGGACTATTTAGCCGCGGAGGTGATCGGGTGCTCTTCGGTCGTCTGGGCGGAGCACACCTCGGGAAGGCGCCATTCCCGTTCACTCATCCTCCATCTTTCGCAGCCCCATGACCCTGTGCCGTAGTCATAAATTAGCGTGTTTCTTTTTCTAACTTAGAACTGCTCCTAATTCTCGCTCTCTCTGCTGACCTCGAACCATTAACACTATCACTATAGTCATCATTATCTAATCCCGAAGCACTATTTATCAGAAGTGTCGTTGGTTCTGGGAGGCTTCGGACGCAGCGCGGCAAGTCTGTTTCACATTGCTAATGTCGTCCAGAAAGTCGCCGTCGAGAAAGCGCCAACCGATGAGCCGGTAAGTGCCGAACTTTCATTTTGCTTTCCCGCTCTGCTTATTTTATTTTAAAGGTCCGTACGATTCGCCTGCATTATCCGAATTAGATCGTGAGCTGCTGCACCCTGTCATTCGATCGTTTCAGCGGCGCAGCAATGGCGACCTCCGAACCACACCATTCGTTTTATAAGGTGCAGCGCTGGTTCACGATTTTCCTTCACCCCTTATGCTGATGGTGCCGGCTTGGTGCAGTCGGGCGCGTGCGCACTAGCAGCTGAGCAGACGACGGAGCATTTAGGCTTAGGCCCCATGCCCGCGTCTACTAACGTGGAATGTTTTGCCACGGCCGGTCTAGCGCGAGCGCGCGCCTCCAGACCGGTCGTGGTTTTGCCAAGATGTTTGCGCCTCATAAGCTCCGCGCGTGCGGTTTGCCGCCTGTCAAAGTTAGGTGGACGGACACGGCGTAAATATGAAGTGAACAAAAGTGAGGCCTGCACCATGTCGGCACCTCGTCATATCGTTTCTGGCAGTAGCGTAGCCAGAAATTTTTTTTGGGGGGGGGTTCAACCATACTTTATGTATGTTCGTGCGTGCGTTTGTATGTGTGCGTGCATATATACGCAAGCAAAACAAAAATTTCGGGGGGGGGGGGGTTTGAACCCCCCCCCCCCCCCCTGGCTACGCCACTGGTTTCTGGTGTCGCACTGCGCCTGCACCACTGAACTCGCGCTGCACGATTTCTGAACTTCTCGTGCACCGCCGTGAAACGGCGCCGATTGGTGCAGGTGAATCGAACGGAGGTTTTACGTTAGTCATGTGCGCGCTTCGCCGCAGTAATCGCGATTCAGGATTGACGAATCGGGCTGAAGTGGGTTACATACGTTCCCTTTGCTTTGGCGTCGCAATATCTGATTCGTCTTGTTGGCTGTTTTCGGTAGAAGTTCACGACATAGCAGGGCATGCCTTGCACCATGCACGCTCCACATGGCCGGACGGTGGGTCAGAGTAATATGTACTGATGGGCTATAGTTGGGGAGTTATGATATTTGATGAAGCAGTGCTCAAAAGGACAATCATGCGCACATAAATTGACACTAACACAAGCGCTTGTGTTTGCGTCATTTTATGTGTGCTTGATTGTGTCCTTTTGTGCGCTGTACTTTACAGTGAATTCCCTAGACTTTTTTTTTCTCCTTCTCTTTCGACAACCACTGAAGCGCCCCCGACGAATCTCATTGTCGACGCTCGCTTACTGTAGCCATGTCCTTCCGAGCGCTTTTACCGAGCCTTCTCTAGAGGCCACCGTGCTAGAGGCGTTGGACCCACAGAGTCTCAGACACACCCAGGGGAAACAGCGGTGGACGCGTTTCGGAAATACGATACGCAAATACGCTACCGTATGACGGTACCGCTCCTCCTTTCCCGGTCGTCGACCTTTTGCCGGTGAAGGCACCCCAACGCCATAAAAGCTTTTTCAAAAATTACTGTGGGGTTGTCACGCCTCGTTGTTGCCTGTCAGCCTACGCCTTGTTAACGAGACACATGTCGTCCGGGGACGCACTATCACTGGAACGGGGAGCGACAAAAGCACAACGAGTGGGAAAGGGGGAACGCTACCGTACTGCCTTACCGTATTTGCGTACCGTATTTCCGTAACTTGCTAAAACTCGCTAATGACGGTGTGATTAGCGCCGCGCACACGCGTCGCGCTCGCATCTTGTCCGCTAAAAGTTGCGTTGGCTAATGTATTTAAACGTGTGTGCTTTTGTAAATCTAGGTTAGGAAGAACATGGCGGCAGACACCGGCTGCGCGTGAAATGGGTTCGGGAGAGGAGGCAGATGTCGCCGAGAGTGAATAATATAGGGATTTAGATAAAAGCGCTCCCATATAGTGCATCGCGCCAGTGAAAAAAAAAGAAAGAAGAAGAAGCAAACATTCATTTTAAAGCTTTGAGTCGTCTGTGTCATAGAGTCAGATAAATTCGGAGTATCTTCATCGAGTTATTGTCTCCACCATGACCCCTTGTGGTTTTGTGAAACAACAAAAAAAGGAAGCAAACACTCATTATAAAGCTTTGAGTCATCTGTATCACTGAGTCAGATAAATTCGGAGTATCTTCATCGAGTTATTGTCTCACCATGACCCCCCTGTGGTTTTGTGAAACAAAAAAAAAAGGAAGCAAACACTCATTATAAAGCCTTGAGTCATGCATCTGTGTCATTGAGTCAGATAAATTCGGACTATCTTCATCGAGTTATTGTCTCCACCATGACCCCTTATGGTTTTGTGAAAAAAAAAGGAAGCAAACACTCATTATAAAGCTTTGAGTCATCTGTATCATTGAGTCAGATAAATTCGGAGTATCTTCATCGAGTTATTGTCTCACCATGACCCCCTGTGGTTTTTGTGAAACAACAACAACAAAAAAAAAAAGGAAGCAAACACTCATTATAAAGCTTTGAGTCATCTGTATCATTGAGTCAGATAAATTCGGAGTATCTTCATCGAGTTATTGTCTCACCATGACCCCCTGTGGTTTTGTGAAACAAAAAAAAAAAAGGAAGCAAACACTCATTATAAAGCTTTGATTCATCTGTACCATAGAGTCAGATAAATTCGGAGTATATTCATCGAGTTATTGTCTCCGCCATGTTTCCTTGTGGTTTTGTGAAACAACAAAAAAAGGAAGGAAACACTCATTTAAAGCTCTGAGTCGTCTCTATCATAGAGTCAGATAAATTCGGAGTATCTTCATCGAGTTATTGTCTCCACCATGACCCCTTGTGGTTTTGTGAAACAACAAAAAAAAAGGAAGCAAACACTCATTATAAAGCTTTGAGTCATCTGTATCATAGAGTCAGATAAATTCGGAGTATATTCATCGAGTTATTGTATCCGCCATGATTCCTTGTGGTTTTGTGAAACAACAAAAAAAGGAAGGAAACACTCATTTAAAGCTCTGAGTCGTCTCTATCATAGAGTCAGATAAATTCGCAATACCTTCATCAAGTTATTGTCTCCGCCATGACCTTTTGTTGTTTTGGGAAAACGCAGAACAGCAAATATTAAACATCGTGCGGAAACACGATTGTCACTTTGCAAAATAGTGAGCGCACCCACTTTGCAAGCATCTGTGAGTTGGCTTTCTGCCACCCAAAACTACGCGATCCCAAAGTGCTTTTCTCGCTCTAAGCCGTTGGCAGAAATTATTTCGGGAGGGGCACCTCCTTGACCTGAAGAGGGGGCTGGGCAGGCAGATGTGGTCGAGTGTCATTTCGGGCTGTGTATGCCATGGCGCAAAAAGAATTTCGGAGGGGGGGGGGGGTGCACGAGCCCGGCGTGCCACCCCCTGGCTACGCCACTGCAGTGATGGGAAGCTGCTACGATTGCTCCAACCTCCTACATTTCGTTAACGCTGCTACATCCATGCTACAAATGAGCAATATTACTCCAACCTGCTACATTTCGTGAAAGCTGCTACATCGATGCTACAAATGGGCAGAATTGCTCCAAAGCTGCTACGCATAGCCTTCGACATTACCTGGCAACGTGCCACTTAATCTCGGTAGGCCATCGCCAAGGGGATCTTTCAAACACCAGGCGGCAAATAGGCAGAACACCAGGTGGCAAATGGCCAAATAGGCCATGAGAGGTGCCGCCTGCACCTCTCATGCCATTCGTAGGAGGAGCCAATCCAACACAATTCAGTGCGTGGGTTATGCTATAGTGCCTAGAAGTATATTCTAGGCATTGTGCGTATGCTAGCCCATGTGCCCACGTGCGACTGCATTGGCACTGTCGTTTGAGCTAAGCGCAGTTGCGGCTCATTCCCAGTTTTCGCCACGCCCCGCAGCCTCGCAATCGTACCGGCGGCGGGACCTCCCATTGCGAGCATAGCGGCGTTGTATGGTTGTACCTGAAACCATATTTCTAAATTCTACGGCATGTAATAAATGGCCGCTGGGTGTCACTTTTGCCAGCAGCAGACAGACTGCTTGAGCAGATTGATGCCCTGAAGAATGTCCTTTCCGCCAAGACTCCACACGTGCTGGAAGCAACATCGCCAAAAGGCTAAGGAGCAGTCTGAATGACAAAATGTTTTGTGCCAAGGCTTTATTTGTGAAAAATGCTGGCGAACTTCTTACAAGGTTCCTAAAACTGTTTCAGGGAACCAAACTCCTGCTTCACATTCTTTATGACGAAATGCTGATGCTGCTAAAAAAAATCTTGGGAAGGTTTTTAAGGACCGAAGTGTTTCAGGAAAGTCAGGCAGTCAGCTTGCATCCATTGACGTTGAGTCTTCTCAGAACTCGAGACATGTAGAGGTAGGAGCAGACACCGAAGAAGCTATGATAACCTGGACTGCTGCAGAGAAAGCTGCGTTCCGGCTGGGAGCAAGGTCGTTCGACATTACGTGTTCAAAGTATTTGATGACAAAACTTTCTCTTGAGAATCGGATGCTCCAACATGTCAGGTGCGTGCATCCGAGTAATCATAGTGCAGAATCTTCAAGAGACTCCTTCAGGTATCTAGCAAAGTGTACACCGCAGATGGTTCAACCTACCGAAGTTTCATCTCTTCTTGATAAGGTGCTAATGGCGAATTCCATTGGGAGAACAGGAGCACTCAAAAGCACGCTGAAAGTGCTCTCTTCAAAGCCAGCGTGTTTCAGTGGTCGAACAGGAGTAGGGGCACCGTCATCCAATGGTAGAGCGAGAGCGCTTTTGCTGCGCTGGGAGCATCGAAGAGCAGTCCTGTCTGCTCCCCCCTTGAAAAGCGGAGTGAGCGGAGAACGCAGGAAGTAACGTGGCTTGTTAACGTCATATCCTCCCGACGATCCTCCTCGCTTGTTTACATTTCACTTCTTCGTGTACGGTGGCAATGGCGGCAATGCTGGGATGCGTAAAATTTTTCCTCACTCGCCTTTTTACCCTCTCGCGCCTGCTCTGCGAAAGCGTGCCGCATTCCAGTGGCAGATCGAGTGACGCTGCTCTGAGTGCTCTGCCCCCCCCACTCCTCACTGCACCGCGCCCCTACTCCTGTTCTCTCAATGGAATTCGCCATAAGTTTGAACCAGTTACATGCAGGTTCTGACATGCCACTAGACAAATACTGGCTTTTCGTCATGAAGGATGGTCAGGGTGGGCCAAAATATTTGCTATTGTCCAAGCTAGTCAAAACACTTCTATCACTTCCACATGGCAATGGCGATGTTGAGCGTAGATTTAGCGAAAACTCAAGAGTCCTACATGGCAGGTAAAATCTTTCTTTGTCAAGCGTAAATGGCATACGCCGCATAATGTCATATTCAAAGAGATTTGACAGGGACCTGTGCTCATTTCCAGTCAATTCAGATATCAAGTCTGTCAGTGGGTGGGGCATCAAGTGGGGCATCAAGACAGTATGCGGAGCAGCTTGCAGCTGAAGAGCGACCATCAAAGCGTATGCGTGTAGATGCGGAGCAAGGCTCACCGATTGTGAAAGTTACAATGATCAAGCCAAAAACGAAGTGGCTGAGGCAGATCAGATGATTAAAAATGCTGAATTGTTGATTCAGCGGGGCATGAAGTTCAAGAACTTCTCTGACATTGAGAGCGAGCAAGCAGTGCTTTCTCAAGCATGACAAAGGTGACTATAGTGTATGTCCCACTTGCATGCTGAGAAAAAAGGGAAGAAAGCTTAGTGCTGTTTCATGCAAGTGACATTCATGTATTGTGTATCTGCGTGTTGGTTTCGTGTATCTGCATAGGCGTGCGCAAGAGGGGGGCAGGGGGGAGGGCGGCCGCCCCCCCCCCCCTAGTCACCTTAGAAGGGGGGGGGGGGCGCGAAGTCTACCCCATACATTGATTTAATAGGGAAGGGGGGGGCGCTGGGACGAGCCGTCGCCCCCCCCCCCCCCCTGAAGGGGAACTCTGCGCACGCCTATGCATCTGTGTGTTTGTTCCGATCATTCTTCATACATTTGTGATCCTTTGATTAAACCATGTATTAGTTATGCCTTCAGTGAACTCATGCACACCCTGAATTTAATACTTCTTTTTATTGTGAAATAATAACATTAAAACGCTATCTGACCGCTCTTTTTTGTTTTTGCAACCTGCTACGAAACTGTGTACAACTGCTACAAATAATCATTTTTTCCTGCTCCAGAACCTGATACAAAGCACTTTAGGCCATTCCCATCACTGCCACTGCTCTAAACGCGTTCACCCCTCCAGATTCCAGCGAATGTGCGGAAGCAGCGCAAAGGCTTTTCAAAACATAATGCAGTGATGTTACGCCTCATTGTAAGTTCCCTAGTGTGCAGAAAGAATGGGTGAAACAAAAGAAAGGAAAGGCAGGGATTGTTGTGTGAAAAAAAAAAAAAAAGAACAGTTCATTTGCTAGTCTGTGGTCGAGGCTGTTCGGGTGGGAAACACCTTCGCGCGCATGCGCACTTACTGCGATTGTGCCACCGACTAGGGCAAGGAACTATTCATTCCATTCAGCACGGGTCCCTTCCTGTTCTGTCTTTCGTGCCGTGCTCCTTTTGCAAATAGCCACCTTTTCGCCTTTTTGCTGTCGCTTACTCCTCCCTAATCCACTGATCCTCCCTTTACTCTCCCTAATCCGCCGTTCAGGTGTCAGCCGCTCGGGCCGGGCAGTTACAGTTAGGCCATCATTACTCTTATTTCCTTTTCCTTCTGCCCTTTTGTATAAATTTCTCAAGTAAACAACCACTTACTTGTAGATTGAATGTATACAGCTCCTTTAGTAAAGCCATGTACAGTACTACGACCCTGTACTACGCGAAGCTAACTGCGGTATTAGAGCTAGATATGCTACCTTTAGGTAGCAGAGTTGCGCATAGGTCCGGCGATAAACCACACCTATGCGGCGAAGCCGCACTCTTTGCGGGTGACATGCATAAGCGTGTCGCCGATCAACGTGCCTGACGTGTCACCGACCGGCGATGAACTACAGGAAAGAATAAACACCTGTGGCAAGTGATTACAAAGGCTGACGTCACAGCCTCGGTAGTGCACTTTGGGGGGTCACTCCAGGCCCGTAGCCAGGGGGGGGGGGTGCCTAGCCCCCCCCTCCCCCCCCCGAAATCCGAATGAAGGTGGGTGTTTTACCGCGAATAAATAATAAAAATAGGTGGTTTTTCAAGGTTTTCAATGGGTGGGCCCCCCCCGAAAAAAATTTCTGGCTACGGGCCTGGGTCACAATATATTGAGCACAGAGAGCCTTATGTGAAAAGGTAATCCTGTTCGCTACAGCGGCGGTGGAGAACACAGTTGGCGTATCAGCTTCTCCGCAATGTACTGTCGCTAGCGTCGTTTGGAAAACTGAGGTGCAACTCTGCTATACCCAAAGGTAGCATATACATTGTACATTACTTCCGGTATTTTAAATGCGAAGCATTTCTTTGTGAACGTGGATAGAATGAGATAAATCGTATCTCCCTGCGAAAGACCCCTCTTTAATGGAATTCTATTGCTTTCTTTGCGGAGGAAATTGGTGGCTGTGAAACTGCTGTACATTACACCCGGTATTTTAAATGCGAAGCATTTCTTTGTGAACCCAACGCACTTTGAGCGTATCTATCTATCTATCTATCTATCTATCTATCTATCTATCTATCTATCTATCTATCTATCTATCTATCTATCTATCTATCTATCTATCTATCTATCTATCTATCTATCTATCTATCTATCTATCTATCTATCTATCTATCTATCTATCTATCTATCTATCTATCTATCTATCTATCTATCTATCTATCTATCTATCTATCTATCTATCTATCTATCTTATGTGGTCCAATAGTATGTGCTTTTTTATCCAGCGGCCGTGTTATGAGTTCTAGAGCCACTCTAGGACACATACTATAGAAGGAACGAAGTGTGAACTTAAGGGCTCGTTACTTTGTTAAACACATTATTAATGGAACTAACAGACAATGATGCCAAGGAAAGTATAGGGGACATTATTAGAAGTAATTGTAATGTAAATGTGAAGAAAGAAAAGTGGACGAAAAGATAACTTGCCACCGGCAGGATTCCTGCCGGTGGCAAGTTATCTTTTTCGTCCACTTTTCTTCTTCACATTTACATTACAATTACTTCTAATAATGTCCCCTATACTTTCCTTGGCATCATGCCGGTGGCAAGTTATCTTTTCGTCCACTTTTCTTTCTTCACATTTACATTACAATTACTTCTAATAATGTCCCCTATACTTTCCTTGGCATCATTGTCTGTTAGTTCCATTAATAATGTGTTTAACACATACTATAGGAATGACGAGGGATAACACACAA
>JALIZH010027580.1:0-71417 GCA_030522465.1 Rhipicephalus appendiculatus
AATTTTTTTATTGTTTAATCACGCACAGGAGTCATCTTACACCGGCACTACCTTGGAGGTCAAAATCCAGTGCCTACTGGCAACTCAGAATGCATGGACAACCAGTGATGTTCCGTGCAGGGAATTTTCCCTTTTTCAGGGAATTTTCGACAGTCATTTTGGGCGAAAGGGAAAAAAGGGAATCTTCGCGATATTGCAGGGAATTTTGAGGGGGGCGGCGAAATTTTTTTTTTTTATAGCAATCAAAAGACTGTGGACATGAGGCTTTTGCATGTCGCAATCGTTTCTGGCGCATGTAGCGCGCCAAACCACAGCCTCTAAGGTTCGTTTTTAAAGACCATAGTCTTTCTTGGGATAATTCAACGCAGACATTGATGACACTGATTTGACTGACTGCTGGTTTGTGTGGCCAGCGATTCAGCTGCCCGACGAAAGTTTAAGCCCGTGCTCAAAGCCCGCCCATCTTGATCTGGTGAATCTGTTCATACTTATGAACATTGTCAATCAAAAAAGCAAATATTACGCATATTTGAGACGCAATAGCAATACGTACGTATTCGGCAGTGTGTGTGTTTATTTGGAAAATGCATAGATACGTAATGCTAAACACCGCAGAGTTTATTACTCTGCGCTGACCATGCGACGGTATGAACGAAAAAGCGGATATTTCCTACGCTTCGCTAAAACAACATGGTGCTGCTACCTACCAGTAGCTGTCCGTTTTAAAGACGATAGTCTTTCTTGGGATACTTGAACGCAGAAATTTTGATCTGTCTGTCTCTCTGTCCGACGTCCCCTGATTCAGCCACTCGGCCAGAGTTTAACCACTTTCTGAACGCCCAGCCATCTTGAACTGGTGTTTGTGTTCATACTTGTGAACATTTTCGATTAAAAAAGCAAATACTACGCATATCTGAGGCGCGACATTAATATGTAAGTATCAGGACGTGTGTTTCTTTATTAGAAAATACATAGATACGTAATTCTAAAGACCCTAGTGTTTTTTTAGGCTGCACTGAAAATGCGACGCTGTGCACGAGCTGCGACGCTCTGCACGAAAAAGTCATGTGCCGACGAGAAGGTGCTACCGCTGGCAGTGGCCCTTGGTTCAGCACAAGCTCATGTTTTTCGATGGCGTCCATATCTCGTGCAGCGCCTCTATTTTATCAATGCCAGCCAGGTGCGGCCGATTCAACATAGAGTAGGCGCTGTCTGAGGCAAGGCAAAACATAGTAGTATGGCCGGCACACGACTATCGTCTTTCGACGACATTTGCAGCGAAGCACGCAGATACGCGGCCAATTTTTGTGCAGGGAAATATGCGGGGATTTTTGGCGATGTATGCGGGGAAAAATGCCGGAAATAGGGAATTTTCGGGCCTCGGAAAGGGAATTCTTCTGTCCAGGACGGAACATCACTGTGGACAACCGAGGACCGCCAAGGTGATGCCATAAGGAGCATCGCCCCTAAATATACTCATCATATACAAGTACCGCCATCTAGCGGACATTCCAAGAACTGAACGAGAGGTGGCTGCCTAGAACTACATACATCGAGGACGCACGACCCACGGCTTAAGGAGCTTCGCCCCTAAAACATGCTGAAATAATCGATGCTGTAGGCTTAGCGAGTGGCGCTGGGTGCTCGCGGAAGCTCGGGGGACATATATTACGTGTTTGTCAGTTGTTCTTTATCCTCCATTGCCGGCGCCACTTGATGTGGCGGCAGCGGCGGCGCGTGTTTTCGGCATTTTCGGCTCTACGATACGCCTTTTCGTTACCGGATAGACTAAAAACGCTTTTGTACTCCCATGGCACAGTCCCGAAAGCAGGTGTTTCTTCTCTCATCACCGGTCGTTGAGACGCCAGGCACGTCGACTGGCGATCGGCGACAGGCTTAAGCAAGTTGCCTGCAAAAACAGAGTGCGGCTTCGCCGCATATCTATGGTTGCTAGCAAGGCAAGATGGCGGACCTATGCGCAACTCTGCTCCCGTAGTGTACCCGTTGGGAGCATATACAGTAACTCTAGCGGCGGCGGGTGGTGCCGCCGTCTGTGAGCGATGAAGAGAATTAATCCGGCATGATACTAGCACCGATAGAGAACGATTCGTCGACGACGCAGTTAAAGCATGGCGTCCGAGATTGGGCGCCGGCGCGCAGTCTCGGATGTCATGGTGAAAGCGTCTGGATAGCAGCAACAAACATTGGCCGCGCTAGCATCGGGGAGTCGCCCTAGACGTAGTTATGTGTCATTCTAGTTATGCTCTTTGCCTTTCGCTTGGTGTTAGCGTGTGACGGCTTGTTGTCGGAGTAGTGCGTTCCCACACGCACCAACGGTGTTACGCCGGCGACTACTACGAGTGCGATAGCACCGACTAATAAAACTGCTGCAGTGAGCGGTGCAGAAAGGCAATGATGTCGACGGATGAATGTGGTGCCTTGGTGGAGCGAAACGGAGGCCAGCGGGACGCGGAACGCCTGCGCGCGTTCGGAGGTCAAGCTCTGCCTCCTGTCTTGCTGAAGCGCAGTGTGGTAGTGTATGCATGAGAAGAGGTGTAGGTTGCCGCATCCCTCAGGAGCGCACGCCATGCCGTTTCTCTCCTACAAGGACGACGCTTTGAAGAAGTAGACAGATGAAGTGCTTGTTGATGTCATCTTTGCGCGCGATTCGTGATACGCCGTGTCCAGCTATAGGTTAAAAAAGTTTAACTAGGAAAGCGGTTAAATCATGATCATGGGCGTTAGTCGTCGCGATGGGGATGTGCCACTATATTGGCGTCGACGTGGGTGCATCCAAGTCAAACTGTAATATAGCTGTAAAACAGCAATAGACGCCGACACCGACACCGACGCCGCAATTTCTGCGCAACGAGCTCTTTAACGCAATCGCGTTAAAAGAGAAAGGTAGAATGAGACAAACGATTGTGCTAGAAGAGAAATATATCTAAAAGAGAGAAACGCAGAGAATCAAAGAAACAAAGAGAAAGAAATGGAGAGAGCGTGGGAGAGAGAGATGTAAAAAAAAACAAGAAGCGAGAAGTAGAAAGAAAGAGGGAAGAAAAAATGGCTGCAGATCCACGAAGTGAATGCTGATGATGGGGCGAGGCAGTGTGCATGGGGTCATGAATGTTGGCCTTGTATTTTCTTCTTGTGTACAGCTTTTTATTATGTTCTTGCTAACCTTTCGTTTGGTCATATGCTTTCACTGATGGGTGGTCAAATGTTGGTGCTTGTGCGGTGTTTTGGCTTTTTATGTATTTTTTTTAAATCATTCGCGCGCTAATAACGCTCTGTTGACGGTATTGCGCACAGATGTTTCGCACCTGCGCTCCGACTAGGAACTACGGCGAGCCTGGACGACAACGGTTTTCGTGAGAGCCAAAGGAGCTTCGCCCCGAAAAGACTGAAAGAACGAGAAACAGGAGGAACTAGACACATAAAGAAATACATAGAAATAAACTGAGATAAAAGGAGGTGGGCAAAAACAGAGACAGAAAAAAAAAGAATGATTGAGAGGGACAAAAAGAAAAGAGAAGAACAAACAATCCAGACCGCCCACTTCCTTCAGGCTGGACATCAGTAGTGCGAAGCTTGGCTTTCTTATTTGAGTGTCTGGAGAAATGTATCACCGTAGTTATGGTGCCCACAATTCACCCCACTTGAATGTGAACAATCGTCACTAGGTTTCGGGCCAAACCAGTGGCGTAGCGATGCATCTGAAAGGGCTTGTTTTTCCAGGGACGTTTCGGCCACTGTTGGCCGGAAGATCGGGGGATCGAATGCGGGACGCGCTTGCGTTGGAGGCGAGAGGCTGGAGGCCCAATGGCTTACTACGTTAAAGAACCCAGATAGTCAAAATTTTCAGAACCCTCGCCTTGTTAACCCGTAGTACCGAAGACCATTGTGAAAGCTACGTCTGCAAAGTGTTCGCGCAACAGCGTTTGAGCAGCAAGGTTTATCCAATCATCACATTCTTATATCACCAGTGCATCACTACTGTATAGAAGCGTGGTCTGCTTTAAACAACTTATGATCTCCGTCCTGCATTGATTGGCTGATTCCCTTTGACATGTTCTTCTTAATATCGCTTTATCACGCACCATATATCTTGGCCCCGCCACCACGGACATTTTTCGGCAAAAAGCGACACTTGAGTGAACCCGTTCACACAGCCGCACAGAAACCTTTTCTGCATCTTTCTTGTGTCCATCTTCGACTGAGTGGAATGGCCCACCCCCACCCCATTACCGAGATCACCTGATCATCAACATTTACAGAAAAACTGCAATGTAACAGCATTCAATAAAAGTGTTTAACGACTAATTTGAAAAAAAAGTTCTCAACCCCACCGCTTGTGCACTAAGTCAAATGTGAGGTTTTTAAGGAAAATAAAGTATAGTGCAGTATAGGGCAAATATGCTTTCGATCCCGATTGTCATAGTCCGTACATTTTTAAGGCAGAGATATCCTTTAAGTATTTGTGCGGCTATCGGCGTAACACGCATTCTAAATTGAAGCAGTCTCTGTTTTCTGTGAATGTCTATCGGATGAGTTGCAGAACGTCAGAAGGCTACCTGGTTAGGACGAAAAGGAAAAGGAAAGGGTTGAGCCTTGAAATTCGCATTATTTATTCGATGTCCATTACGTATGTTGCTAACTAGCCCCAAAACTACAAGAATCTACAGGCGGAAATACATGGCCTCGCTTTTGTATTGACCGTATCTCACCGCTTAATAGCAACTCAAGGTTACGTTGAGCACACTACCACGTAACTCTATGTATTCTTGAAAGTAAACAAGCTTAATAACTTTGCAGAATACTTGTTGTACCAAGAAAATTTCTTATGCGAGTTTGTGCTTACATGTTGTAGTAGCTCAAAGTTCCAAAAAGAAACGCAACAGCAAAAGGAGGGGAAAGAAAGAAAGTTCCACCACTCGGAACTGTTCCTTCAGAAGAAATGCTTACTGTATATACGTAAACGTAAGGCCAGGCGCATAAAAATTCCGACAAAGGGACCGGTCATGCAAGGTACACGTTTCACCACTTTCAGATACTTAACAATCAGATTTCAGCATCATACAACGTAACATATGTTTTACTCAATTACATCACTAGTACTTACGCGCACATCAGTTAGGTCAAATAATTGCGATATGAACTGTACGGCTATACGCGGCGGGTTTTTGCCGTCGGCACCGGCGGGCCGTTACCAACATCAAAAATATTGTACATGAAATGATGTTTCTGAATCGCGCGACCGGGAATTCAAACTTGCGTCACCTCGCTCCGCAGCGCGATGCGGTAAACGACAAAGCCACGAAAGCACACATCCAGAATTCTAAAGTCGAGCTATTTATGTACTGTCGGCCGCAAAAGTTTACGGGATCTCCAGCGCGTGGCCGAGCGGCGGAAAACTGCATTGCTGCGCCGCCTATCGTGTCGCGGCGTGGTGTTGAGGCTATCGTACGCGGCCTCGGCGATTAGCAACGGTGCGTTTAGACAATGCGCCGTTGCTGGATCTGATCTCGGAAGCCGTGGCCGATAACCTCAACACCATGCCGCGTCACGGTAGGCGGCGCAGCAATGCAGTTTTCCGCCGCTCCGCCACGCGCTGGAGATCCCGCAAACTTTTGCGGCCGACAGTACACCACTTACCGCTGGTGACTCCCAGATCTCTGAGGTGCTTCAGCGTGGCAAGGGCTTGTTTACTATCACACGAGAGGTGGCGCAAACGACCAAATTGCGCGCTTCAAAGGACGTCTGCAGACTACTCTTTCGGCGTAGTTGGGCCGCGCACCTCCTGTCCTGTACTTTGACCTACCAGGCGTGCTTATCCGTGACCGCTGCTATCTTATCTCTCGTCGGAGTTCAGCAGAAAGCTATTAACTTCGTATCTGTTTTCGTCGAAAAGTTTACGTTGAAGTCATACGCCGCACGAAGGTCACTTCACCCTTGGCAGCCGCAGTGCTTGCAAAACGAGTGAGCTGGTAGCATTTCTTCACTTGGCATTCTGAGCAGTCGCTATCGCATTTATTTCTTCACTTTTGCGGCAAAACACTGATTTTTTTTACGCAGCGAGGGTCAGAATCTAGCCTATTCATTACGTGTCTCCACATTGCCTTCTAAGGCAACCTCTTTTCTGTATCTCAAGATATGACGTCAGTAAAATATACAAGAAATACAGTTTGTGTGCAATGACCGAAAGTCGAGTAATAAAGCAACTTGGAAAGAACTGCACAACAGATAAATTTTACAATGGTTTAAACATATGAGTGTGTGGCCAGGTGGAAAGAAAAGCAACCTACCGACACACCCTGCGACACTTGGAAGTGCTTGGTGTGACAAGAGATCGCTTAATCAATGGCAATGACGCACTAAAGTATATATTTATGACATGTGGTTTAGTTCAGCCTCAGACCCACGTATGTACAGTGAGTAGATTGCGCTGTTACGGAAGTTAAAGAAATTCTTCACACGCTGTAAGTGTTGCCATATGGCGTTGGAACTAATATTCTATTTTTGCGCATTATAATAATACGATACACTGCTAACTTATGCAGTAACCTTAGAGGTATTGCTGACTGGTTCCATAACTAATCTAATTTATCCAACCTACATGGTAAAAAATTTCACGTGCACTTACCCTATCGCGAAATTTGGGAGAAGCGCAGCTTCGCGGGTGCGTGAGCGTCCTTATTAATTTTAGGGGCAGAGCTCCTTAGGGTGTGGGTCCGTCCCTCCTCTGTAGTAGTAGTAGTAGTAGTAGTAGTAGTAGTAGTAGTAGTAGTAGTAGTAGTAGTAGTAGTAGTAGTAGTAGTAGGTAGGTAGGTAGGTAGGTAGGTAGGTAGCCACGTGTAGTGGAATGTACCCACTCCACGTGATAAAGATGACGATGACGCAGTATAGTGGAATGTACCCACTACACACATTCTCTTTCTGCCATGCATGAAAACGATCGAGCTTCGCCCACTCATCATCATTCATATCTTGGATATGGCGTGATTTCTTTCTTTCCTTCTTTCTTTCTTTCTTTCTTTCTTTCTTTCTTTCTTTCTTTCTTTCTTTCTTTCTTTCTTTCTTTCTTTCCTCCTTTCTTTCTTCCTTTCATTCTTCCTTCCTTCCTTCGTTCCTTCATTATTTCCTTTCACATTGTGCAATGCTTCCTTTCTCCATGATGGGGATTGCACCGTCATCTGCTTCAGGCGCAACAGGGAACAACAAGGTGATACGTTCCTACCAGGCGAGAATCAAATGTGGCAACTTGAAATGCCAAGCCACTTCGATAAAAATCGTATTGCCATATCAAAAATGGATAATCTTCGACAGGCTCACCATCGGGATAGCAACAGTTATTGAGAAGCGGCAAGTAGAAATACGAATGTCAGCGGCACATCTTCGAAGGCGGCATTTCTGTACGCTCGGCGGTGCCCGGTTTCTCGATGATGACAATAATGCGTAAACCTGTGAGTCTTAACATGCTTCGCCTGAAAATGTTGACACATCAGGAATGAAGCAGTGCTTTCCAGGACTAGGAGAAACTGACTGTAAAGTTCTGATATTACCCATCTAATAATTGTATTGTATATTTTTTCTTAACATCTAAACAATGTTATTACGGCCAGTGCAGGTTCACGAAAGGAAGATATGGCTGCAGCCGATGCCTCGTTGCTGCTCATCGTATTGGTGGTGAGCTTCTGTGAAGGAAGCTTCGCGGACGGTCGATGGACAGAAGTAAGACTACCGGACACACCCCAATACCGTTCGTTAGCGAGGTTCGCCTACAAGGAAGAGAAGCCTGGTTCTCTTGAAGGCTTAACGTTTCTCGTAACTCAAGCCAGATGGAAGGTATGTTCTCGAACGCTGCGACTGTGGGAAGTTTGCTCCGGTATTAGTGTAAATGCACCCTTTACACACGCACACACACACAATATATATATATATATATATATATATATATATATATATATATATATATATATATATATATATATATATATATATATATATATATTCTGCTTGTCGGAGAAAATTAAATGTCCAGTTAAATGACTTAATTCAACTACTTGAATTTACTGCGATTTACGTAGTTTCGAACAAGCAACGAAGACATTGTACGGAGACGATAAAAACCAATTAACCTAGTGATTCATTCGCCAATGTATTGATCTGATCATAGTCCCTGTGAATCTGGGGCATCTGCTTCTGCCTGTTTATATCCACGAACTTGATATGGAAGTGGTCCTTCTTCTTGTTTCTTTCTCACTTTGCAGGTTGATGTGGGAACAACATACCAAATTGGATTCATTGTCCTTCAAGATAACATGGTAGGTTGTAATCGTCTGCATGATTGCAAACCATAAGAGGGCACTGGGTCTACTGAGAGAGAGAGAGAGAAATAGATAAAGGAAAAGACAGGGAGGTTAACCTGGTAGAAGAACCGGTTTGCTACCCTGTACAGGGGCGGGGAAAGGATGAATATTCTTAGTTTCCTGGTGTTAGTGTCAAATAATAGGTCAAGCCCTCAATAGCCTGGAAAATGCAATGGTAACCGTGGGTGCACCACGAAAAAGTAATTTCAGTATGCTTTTTAAAGTTAGTTTTGGTTCCTACTGTACCTGAAATCACAACCCTATGTAAAGTTTTCGACGAGTGCTCGCGCAAAATGTCGTGGCGTTTCCACAGCCGCTGCGCTCCGTGTCTCCATTCGTGACGCACAAGCCACCATTTTGAATGTTTCGGTGGCGTAAAAGCGACCATTTTTATAGCTTTTGTTCCTGACGTCATCACAACTGACTATCTGGTGCGTGAAAGCACCATAACTGACACTCTAGCTTGACATCACGATAGTGTCGATGCCAATAGGTAAGCCATGCGAAAATCGACTATAAGGTCAAAATAATATATCTTAAGCGCTTAATGAGCATGACGTTTGTACAAAGCAGTCTCTGCATACAGAAGATTCGTATGTAAGAATAAATTTGCGTTCGTAAATTGGTCACAGTACCGCTTAAACACTTTACACGCCTCTTCCTTACGGAGATGTCACAGTGGTAAAAAAGTCACAGTTTCGCCGAAGCAATTAATAACGCGAAGCAATTAATGGGATATCAAGAAATTAGAATGTCACGCGAAGAACGACAAGCAGCTCTATACTTGCAGCGCACCGCCACAGTAGAAAGAAGGACGCTCGACAAGGACGCATAGGTATGCGCAGGACAAGCGTGAACAACTGTCATAGTTGTTACATGTTTGTATTTGAGCAACGCGCTGCGAGTGTCCCCAGTGCAGAAGCCGACTCTTTTGTTCTTGTTGTTGCCTCTGACACGGCTCATACCCACTCAGGGGCTTTGGCCAAGAATTGATTATCGCCGGCACAAGGATGTCCCTTGGCTGTGTTGGCTAGCGCAGAAGGCTGCGGAGCGAGGGCTCGCTGGTTCGAATCCCCCGATCAGGGGCACTGGAATTCTTTCTACAATTTATTTTTCTGTATGCATTTTATCTATCTATCTATATATATATATATATATATATATATATATATATATATATATATATATATATATATATATATATATATATATATATATATATATATATATATATATATAAATAAATATACATATCCGAGACATGACGGCGACGGCGGCGGCAAAAATCAGCCGAGAGTGTCCATATAATTGCTATCACAATAATATACGTAGAAGTATAGATTTTCGATTGGTATATATATATATATATATATATATATATATATATATATATATATATATATATATACGTTGGCTTTTATCTCAAGAGGAATTGCTCCCTTTTACGGGCATTCTTTTCTGAGAGCTTCGTGGCATGTCATATAAGACTTAGTCATCTAGCTATAACAGGAAAGCAAACATTATTTTCTTCTGAGAACTTACGTAATTTTCTGGGGCGTTCTGTGCTATCATTAGGTATCAGTGCGCACGATGGCTAATCGCTTCTTGGACGAACATTTCAGGCGTACTCGAAAAGTGGCAACCCAATGTCCCTTCTTCGACGTGCTAACTATTTAACAACCAAACGGCGTTACGGCAATTGTTCTACACCAATGAGCTGACGGTACAGAGAACTAATTAAGATGCAATGCATTGCAGAACTAAAGAATTGACCGCCGTCCCTGATGAAGACATGCATGATGACAAATAACTGTATAGTTAACAGATGAACTGTTGTCTTCGTTAAATTCCTGTATAGTATTCGTACCTCTACTTTAGGTGGAACAGGAGAATTGAGGCTCATGTGAGAATAACCATTTCGTGAAGCTTAAAATATGTTGCCTCCGCAGAGGTGACCACTTTACTCTATCATCAACGCCATTCTTCTCCGCACCCTAAAGTTTGTGCATATCAAGAAAGGAAGGAATGCAATGTTCCCTGCTACGAACAGCAGAACACGCACAATAACTTTCCAGCACTATTTTGCGTGTACACTCTTGTCTGTAGTGTGCTCGATGACGCTTGGGTCAGGGCTGGGTGGTCATGACACTTCGGTCAACACAATGATCATGACCCTCCTGATATTCACGCTTCTTCATTTCTGATGTTCTCGCTATCGATCACTTAGTATCCTATATTTGATTTACCACTTCAAGTACTACGGCTGCATGACCAAATGCCTGGCCAAGTGAATATGCTTCTGCAATCCTGCAAAGCTCAGAGAACCTAGTTTAATCACGTATTTCGCCTTTCAGCTTTTGACAGCCACCATGAATGCATGACATCACGCGTAACAATGAAACATTATGTAGCCATCTCGTAGTGACAATTCTCCTGCGTACGAAACCGCTCTAAGAAATACTTAGTGGACCTTGGGAAACTGCAAGTTAGGCGTGGTAGGTGTCTCGGTACATCATATTTCATATAATCATAGCTTTATTCACATAAGCCCCTCACGTCCTGTACGTATTTTAGAAAAAAAGTATTACATTATCTATCTCAGAGAAAATGGCAGAAGATCATTACTAAAGATGCATTTTAAATGTGAAGCATTTCTTTGCGTACTGCAGGCACTTTTAGCGTGCCTATCTATCTATCTATCTATCTATCTATCTATCTATCTATCTATCTATCTATCTATCTATCTATCTATCTATCTATCTATCTATCTATCTATCTATCTATCTATCTATCTATCTATCTATCTATCTATCTATCTATCTATCTCTAGCCGCCTACGTCTGAATGCTCTCGTGGTCACCCCCCTTAACTTGGGGTAAACCAAAATTAGTATGGGAGGGTGAGATGGTTTGACGAAGCATGACTCGCTGGTCATGGCATTGAATAATGTGACAATCCAGTTCGCGTGCGTCGTCAGACCCTTTCCACCAGACACATATGGCACATACCCGTATATCACGGGTGTGTATGTGCCAGAGGTATGCGGGTATGTGCCACAGGTCTTTGACAGTGCACAGAGGCCAGGCCAGGTCTCGGGATTACTTTTCAAATAGACCCTAATGTTCGTGAAACGTCAAATGTGGTTGCAGTGCTGGCTACACAATTTTATAAACCTTAAATATGTGCTCCCTATGATACAGCCGTCCCGTCAGGTTAACGTCAATTGTAGTTAAGCGCCATCCACTGAAGTTCATTTATGTAGCAGTGTCCAAGGGCTACCGTCCTCGCGCGCGCAAGCGCTACACATCATCTTACCGCTTCTGGTGTTGCTAATAACCCATGTTGTTGTTGGACATCATTATGCAACTGAACACAACTGGTTATATGAAAACATATGCGACTGTTGAACTTATTTCTGTGCTTACAACGTTTGTGCATATATTTAACGTCATTTCGTAACGTGTCGCTCAATAAAAAAAATTACACCACAGTCAGTATCCCTCCGCGTGCTTCGCTTAACATCGATTCCGAAGGTGCGTGGGATCTACCGATTTTTTTACCACAAGTCCTGTATACTGTTGATTCGCCCACTAGTCCACATCATGTGACCAGACGCTACAGTTATGCGGCGTTTCAACGTAACATTCATTGTCCTGAGTTGGCTCGTTTTTCACCAGTCTTATTGCCTTAACAATTTTAGCGCTGAAGTATTCTCGAACTTCTGGCATTTCGCAGAAGACAGCAAACCGTAAAGACTGGTGACCGCGTAATCTAGCAATACGATATTGTCACAAGTCCGACGTGGTGTGAGAAATGTATTATATATGGCTAAACATAGGCAAACAAAAATATAGACATTTTCCTTAAACGCATGTTGTCCCCTGAAAACTATAACAAAAGCTCTGCCGCTATTTGGTTGGTGCTTTAGTTCAAGTACCTAGAAGTTCATATGACGTCATCGCTTTGTAAAAACATACTCATCCAATCTGTTTGTTATCAACAATCAAACAAGTAAGCTTTTAGAGAGAAAGTTCTACTCCTTGTCCCGCAAGCTGATTCATCGCACAACTTTAGCAGGAGCGCAAGGCACGTGCGGCCGGTTTTATTAAAAGAAGAGCCGCATGTCTCTAGGTGGGCGCTAGGAAAAAAAATTACTCCATCTCCAACTAAAGGGAACCATGTGGGGATGCGAAGCAGCGCTGGTGTTCACTTGTGTTTCCATTTGTATGTTTCCGTGTATGTTTTATTTGTGTGTGGAGTTGTGTATCAGCGGTGCTACTTACGCTGCTTGCGCTGCTGTCACAGCTTACGTTACCGATGCCGCTACAACTGGCGCCAACGTTGGTATCCATAGCGCCGTTGCGAAGGAGAGTGCAACAGAGCGAGCGCACGTCACGTTATATAGGAGCGAACGCCGCGTTATATGCGAGCGCACGCCGAATTATATACGAGCGCACAGCTGCGCCGGAGAGAGAGCAACGGGAGAGGAGAAACGAAGCGGAGGCAGCGCTCACGCCACCTCCTCCTACCTCCTCGTGCTCACGCGAGGAGAGGGAGGAGAGTTGGCGCATGCGCAGTAAGGGTGGTCAGGCCGCACACCACCGGATTGAGCTCCGCTCTAAGCTGCTTCGCATCTAATAAGAGAAGGCTCTTGGATCTTGGCTTGCTCAGCTGGAACGCTACGGCCCTCGCTGCTCACCCTTCAGATTTGCACCTCTGTTTCGCCTAAGTAGCGCCACGTGATCATATGTGGAGAGGTGTCCCAGCTTCGATCGCACGCAGCCTTGCCACTGCGTACCACGTGACTAGGCGACGGTTTAACTGCTGCTTCGCCAGCACCTGGTCGCACAGTCTCGTCATGTTTGCCTCGCGGGCTGGGTCGTCTGCGCTTGCCCTTCAGCTCAAGCACAGGGCTGAATCCGATCATTCAACAAGCACATGTATTGGGCAGTCTGGTAAACTGTAAGCGAGGCCAAAGTAGCCTGCGGATACAACGGAAGAAAGGAAGGTCAGGTTAGAACGTTATATATAAGCTACTAAGCGTGGTACCACACCAACATCGAAGCCACTCCAGTGTCAGCCGGTGCGCATAGTGCTTGCAAAACCCCACAAAACGTAATTCACTCTCATGATCATTAGGTTTAGAAGTGTTAAACCTCAGATACTTTTTACAGCGCTTCTTGAAACATGCGTCTTTAGAAATAAAGGGTTCATTTATCGAGCCTCCCGACGACGAAAGCTTGAATGTTAGTATGCACTTGGGTGTCCACCACAATCTTGCCTCACCGGTGTATTTTAGCCACCCACTCTTCTTCCAACCACTACGTTTTGCCACAGCCCAGTATTCGAAGGATGCAAGTCTGTCTGGTCTAAAAGCAGCTGTCTTCCTTCAGCGGCTCGTCTCACGCAGCTTAATTTCTCTACTCTGCCTATTGAATTCCTTCTACGTATTGCTCTCCGCCATCCCAGTACCTACAGTTATAATTCGTCAAACTCACTCATGAATCCACTAACTCAGACTCACTGAGACCCCGATTGGGCCGTGAATCTTACTCTGAGTAACTGCGAGTGAGTAATATTTTGGTGAGTTTGAGTCCGTGTGAGTCCGGTTGGGTAATGTTTTAGCGAGTGCGAGTTCATGTGAGTCCTGCGGAATAAAATTTCGGTGAGATTGAGTACGAGTGAGTGCGGTTAAAAAAATGCAAAGTCTCAGTTCGAGTAAGCACTGAGCGCAAAATGTACTGCTTGAGTGTGGCTGAGTGAGCTGCACTTTTTTTTTTTGCCGACCTATCTCTACAGTCGAAGTTGAACCCCCCCCCCCCCCCCCCTTTTCTCTCCCCGCAAGAACGCTTGCCCGACTAAGTCAGATTTGTCCCAAATCATGCCTGAACATCCGAACATTAAATAAGAAATGACATACTCTATCGTTCTTCCCGCGATAACAATATGTAATTTGTAGCGTGATAACATCGTCATGTGTTCTGATCAAACTTCAGTTGATAAAGTAAACAAGCATGTAGTCGAATAGTAAGTTCTAGTGCTTTTGTACTTAATTTTCGCACTTTCTTTTGGGCTTTACCTTTGTCCATTTTAAATGACATGTTACATTTGCCTAGCATCTCAGTCTCTCTTTGTTCCTCATAATGTTGCTTGAAGTATTTTCTTTCTAAGCAGCGCTTTGATATTTAAGAAGTAGAAAGTGCGTTTTTCGTTGGGACACAACACGGTGTGTTTGAATCTTTTTTGATCATCTGACTGCCTCACTTTTCTCACAAGGTTGAGAATTGTGAAAATTCCTGAAGCCTATTATTGTTTCCAGGCGGAATTCATTTTACTGCACCATTTTCTTAGAACTTAGCTGTTGTCCTTGTCGAAGCAACTAATCCTGCTTTTGTTCTCACCGTTTACATAATTTTCCTTGTTCTTTTGCAGCTCCTCGAGAAATGTATCACCACGATTAGAATGCCCCCCCATTTTTACGAGGGGAAGGATGAGGAGTGTCATAATGTTTTGGTGCAGACCAGTGCAGTAGCCACCAATGTATCTCGTGGTTGCTCAGGACGGGGAGGGGGGATGGGGTTGTGGTGTATCTATCTATCTATCTATCTATCTATCTATCTATCTATCTATCTATCTATCTATCTATATATATATATATATATATATATATATATATATATATATATATATATATATATATATATATATATATATATATATATATATATATATATATATATATATATATATATATATATATATAGTTGTATGGCATTTCGCCGCTAGCCGACGAACGCTGATGGCTTCTGATGATCATCCTGTCAAATCGCTGGTTCCATTGAAGTGCAGAGCCTTTGGGGCTGCTACCCATCATACCACCGTCAACAGATGCCTGGTTGCTGTTAGAGATCATTTCTTCTACTTGTAGCAAGAGTTTCATATTGCGCGACGTCGCCCTAACACGACACATTTGCGTAGAACATTACAGGACGAGTCCAAGCTTTCTTGCGCTATCTCCGTCAATGCATCATTCTGGGCGAAAGGACCAAATTTGTTCCTCGACAATGAATGCAAGGAAAAGACAACAAAATAGCAATTAGCAAAATGATATACCTCTTACACTCGCGTAATGACCGCAGCTATTTAATAGCCACACCAAGAACTTCGTTAATGAATCCCCCCCCCCCCCCCTCCCCCCATAAGAAAAAATGGTTCAAACTTTCCCGTGTATTGACCGGGCCCCTAATATTTTGGAAAGAGTAGCAGTGCTGTCCGTTGCTCAGCGTGATAATGCCGAAGCTTTTTCTGGGAGCGAAGCAAGGCCTCCGTGCTGAGCTTTCGGCACCACCAGGTGGTAAGAGTGCAACCTCCGAGATTTAGCGGTCGCCTCCGAGGTGCCCTCGTCCACCGAACGGCACCGAGCAGACGGTTGAAGAGGGCATCACTTGTGTATTTGTGCCACTGGAACTTAGAAGCGAGGTGCGCGGTTGTTCCTCAAGACTATATGAAAGAGTTTCAAAGTCATGGGAAAGCCTCACCGCACGCGCGTGGATTTCGGCATGAAGTTTTAAAAAAATTGACCTTTCCCCTTGATATCGTCTTCTATTAACGAACATGTCGCGGTAAAATCAGCGGTGTGATAGTCGTCACAGTAAAAGTTATCTATATAAGCTCAGTGTCTCACTTTAGTGCCCCGTTAATTCATCAGACTTCATGAACTGAATTTACGTTTGACGTTGGGCTCGAGATGTATTAGCTTCCGAAAAGAATAGTTGTTGTGAGTGTTCCTCTCATATCTTTGTAAAAGAGTTGTATGGGATATTTAGACTCCTTTTATGTGAGTACCGCAACTCGACACGAGAGGAGCATTCGCCGAACATGTATATTTCGGGTGACCTGTCAGAATAAAAGTTCGCCTGATATGAGTGGTCTTTGTGTGCTCTCATTTTTTCTCGAACTTCATCTACGTTGTTCTGAGCTACTCGCCCAACATAGTATTCTAATCAGCTGTTCTTGAGAGTTTACATCAAAAAGAGTTGTAACAACCGAAATGTGGCTGTAATGGCCAACAATAAAGTCATGCCATAAAAAAAGGTTTAGCAATATTCATAAAGTTTTGCACGTTCAAACCGGTGTGTCCACGGCCCGTTCAAAAGACAACCAATCTACCTCCGCACCCTTGAAACACGAAAACCTGGCAGCAACAAGCAATCACTAAATAAATTACAGTCATACCTTAAACTTATCTGCAGTAGTACTGATGACGTACGATTCAGCAGAACCACTAAGACACAGATCAGACGTGCCTCCTATGCTCTTTCGCGGCAGAGAAATGACTGCTTCGGATGCTGTAGGCGCAGTCATATTACTTCTAAAACTAAGAATACATTTTTTCATCAAAATATATTCACCCGTTCGGGCCAATTGTCAGGTCTCATTAACGACTGATCGGTCATATTTTGACATCTTTTTATTGAACATAGCCCTAGAACACAGAACATAGCATTAAGATAACATGGAACGTAGAACATAGAAAGTTTCTGTTACTTCTTTAGGCGCATATCTCTTTCGAAAATGTATATTCTAAAGCCATCCAACCGACGAAATGTATAAGAGCTTTGGTTCACGCAGTATATACTAGAACTGCAACAGAGAACATAATTCCTAGTTAATTGATGTTCTTTCTTCGGATGGCATTACAATCGAAATTGTTTATTGTAAAGCCCCTTTACCTTCGAATTGTAAAGGGGCTGTATATTCGGCTATCGCGTCGGAAAAATTCGAGCAAAGTGTGCGCTCTCTCTGTATTATACTATTTTTTTTTTCATTTTAACTTTACTTTGTGCTTCAATACCATGCGAATGTGTTCATATACTCGTTGAACACAGAACAATAATGGGATTTGAACTTCACTGCGCTGTCAGTACCAGTATGTGGCACCGCAGTAAGTTCCAGCGCGTTACCTTGTTTGACAAACTCGTTTTTTACTTTAAGTATAGTACGTCATCGAGCCATGGAACGGTCAAGACGTCGGAAGAACATTCCCCTACTGCCTAAATGTTTTAAACAACTGCACAACAGTTTTATCTTTTTTAAGGATCGAATATATAAGCCGTTCGAAAAAAAGCAGCCTACCAAAACACTACGCGAAATTTAGTAACACTGGCTGCAACAAGAGATCGCTCCATCAATGACAGCGACGCAGTAATATCTGAGTGTATGATGCGCTATTTAGCACAGCCTCAAAGCCACGTATGTACAGTGAGTACTTTACTTTGCCCTTTTGCGGTAGTGAAAGAAATGCTTACTAAGTCACTGTAAGTATATCCAAATTTGGTTGAAACTAAGAGTATATTTTTATGGATAATTAGATTGTTGTACTCTAAAAACTTGTGCAATAATTTCAAGGCGTGAAAGATAAAGTGATACACTTGGGTTGTATGAATAATCTGAAAAGCCCCAAAAATTAATATAGAAGGAATGAAGTAGCACTTTTGTGGTCCAGGAGAAACAGTTTGGAATGCTAATACACCACCTGAACACAGACATTTTCTTCCAGTGGCTCGCTTCTTTGTTAAATACAGTAAGAGGAATCCATTTGAGACACATCGAAACAAGCTTAGGGGGTATTTGTTGTCTTACTGTAATGTACTAATTATGAAGTGAAAGAATTGAATTAAAGTAGAAGAAAAAGTGCCGCCGTATCCGCGAATTGAATGATGAGTGGGCGAAGCTCCGTAGATTAAATGTGGTAAACTGAATCCTCCGTACATATTGCGCACTTCATCATGCAAAGAAGTGACACAAACACGGGGGTGGTGTGATTATATACAGTATATACAGAATGTTTTATTATGTGCATATTGATACAGTATATACACAATGTTTTTTGATTCACATATGGGTAGTTAATGTTGTTTTGCTGAAGAGCTGTTTTATTATTTTACGGACCACAAGGAGGAGGTTCCCCTGATTTTAGCCATATATGATTAAGCTCAGGGTAACGTTTTCCTTTCAGTATAACGGCCTTGTGGTCCGTAAAGTGTAAAGCCAAGCGATCTTGAATTGGACGTAGCGTAAAGTTCGAGAAGGTAATGTCTATACAAGTTCCCCTGATAGTGGTGGGACGTTTGTAGTCACATGAAATGCACCGGAGAGCGTAACGGGACACCATGTGTTGGACTAGCCAGTCGTCGTTCATGATGTCCACGTTAAAGTCTCCGGCCAGTACGAAAGGGTACTTGGTGTACTTGACGATGTTTCCCTTGGACAGGTGATCCGGTTTCGGCGGGTAGCGGTACCCGTACCTGACGCTCATCGCGGGGACTGTGCCCGCCACCAAAGAGTATTTGCAAATAGAGCCCACTCTGTACTCACTGTGATCTACTTCACGGGAAGTGGTGGCGGCAAACTCCCACTGTAGCACGGCGATGGCGTTGGGCGCGGGATTGCTCGTTTCTGATGGTGGAGATTGTGGTCAAGTTATTAACGAACCACAAGAGGTCCTATACCTTGCAGCTGTGGCCGCAACTGCGATCTAGGAAATCGCGCTTAAAGCGCGCCTCGGCGCCACCAACCTCAGGTAGCGACCGCTTAAGGCGCTTGGCTGGAGGTTCCCGCGCCCGCATCGCTTCAGGATCCGCTTGTCGCCGCTTTCGCGCCGTCTCCGCTTCGCGGGCCCTCGCTGCCTCCGGGTCCGCTTGTCGACAAGCCCGTGCCGCCGCCGGTTCGCGGGCCCTCGCCGCATGTGGATCTTGTTGCCGGCGCTGACGTCTCTCTTCGGCTTCGCGGGCCCTCAGCTCTGCGTGGGTTTCACGGCGAGCCCGTTTCGCTTCGGCTTCGCGAGCTCTCACCTCCGGTTCTTGACGGTGAGCTCGCGCTGAAGCTGCTTTGCGAGTCCTCCGCTCCGCCGCCGCCTTGTCTTCTTCGTTGTTCATAGGAGTAGTAGCAGTATCGAAGCGCCATGCAAATCAAATGACAGCACAGCTGCGCCACCAGCGAGAGTGGCGAGTACTAGCGTGGCTACACCGGGGGAGTGATGTACAAGGCTCGACCTTAAGGAGCTTCGCCCCTAATAGAGAATGTGTGGTCTGGAACGCGCTTATTCTTCATCGTCATCAGCGTCATCGTCTTCGTCATGGCGTATAATAGTTACCTTGCATGTGCTGTGCCGTGATGGCAGCGTCATCACCATCGCACTAGCGTGGCTACACCGCGGGACACCGGGAGAGTGATGTACGAGCCTCGACCTCAAGGAGCTTCGCCCCTAAAATAACCCTTTCCGTCAGTAAAATCCGTGCTGGTACCCTCTGAATTACACATCCGATGGTTCTCTAACCTATTGAGCTAGGACAGAAAGTGCTTTTCGTTGGACGTTTCTGTCTGTCAATACCTGGGAGTATTAACCAGCACTTCTGGTGATATCATCCCTGCAATATTTGCAGATATCGAAAGCTTGTCAACTGGGCGTATAAACATTAACACTTTGACAGCTGCAGGTTTCAAAAAGGTTGATATGGCTGCATCCAATGTATCATTGCTGCTCATCGTTTTACTGGCGGAATTTTGTAAAGAAAGCCTCGCTGTCGGTGGATGGAACGAAGTGAGACCACCGAACTCACTGTACTACCAGTCACTAGCGAGGTTCACCTACCTGGAAGAAAAACCTCGCAGCCCGGAAGGCTTGAACTTTCTCGTAACGCAAGCCAGATGGAGGGTATGTTCTCTAAGATTATCATGTTTCCAAGTTTCTTTGCGTAATAAATTAAGTGCAGCCCCTCCATCGGACAGCCGATATGCATGTAAAAGTTTGTATATATATATATATATATATATATATATGTATATATATATATATATATATATATATATATATATATATATATATATATATATATATATATATATATATATTATGTCTTCGCCAACCAATGGGGTACTGCTTCGAAATAAATTATGGCAGCTGCGCACTAAGGGCGCCCAGTACCCAGGAAGCGTGGGGCTTGTTGAACCTCTTCTTTTCTCTTTCTTGTTTCTTGTTTTCTTCTTTCTCTTTGTTTCTTTTGTATTTTTTTGTTTGTATTTTCTACTGTTTTCTTTCTCATTCTCTATTTTTTCTCTTTGTCCCTTTTTCTGTACCTCTTTCTCTTCCTTCCTATCTCTCTCTATTTCTATTTATGGCTTCCTCTCTTTTTGTATCTCTTTCTGTCTCTTCCTTTCTGTCTATGTTTTTTGCCTTGTTATCGCTTCGTGTTTTTATAACCTTTATTTTTCTGTGTCTGTACATTCCTTTTTTCTTTCGGCCGCGTTATTCCGATCTCATTTTTTCACTCTATCTTTTTCACATGTTCGCTTTGTTTGACCGTTGCACCTTCTGCACATGATGGTGGGTCTTGCCAAATTGTTGGAGTGCGTACCTATCTCAGGAATTTCGCTCGACAGAGAGCAAGTTACCGATTGCTTAAACAGCGCCTCTCTGTAAAATCAGAGGAAGCACGCACCCGTTCATGATAGTGATGGTTGTTTTACGACAATGCACAATTTACAGCTAACTTAAACTGCCTCTCTGTAAAGTGAATGAAGAGCGCACGCGCCGGTTCATGATAATGATAGTTTTTTTTCGGTCTTTTACGACGTAGCACAAGTTACCGACAGCTTAAGCAGCTTTGCTTTCAAAAACGTTTCAGTATTGACGTAACAGCCACCATGCTTCATCATATTAAACATGTTGCAGTGTTGCACCGTACAAAAATAAAATGAAATTTTCGAAGAATTGTATTATACGGTTCGTACTCTCATCTATTAACGATAATTTACCTAGCCAGCACACAAACAACCTATAAATATTTCGCAGACGATGGCATACAAACGCAAACAAATTTTCTTGGCGCTTCCTTCACTAGTGTGCTGCCCTGATTAAGGAACAACTGGATCTACCGCAGATGGTGTTGTCTTTTCATGTAAACTACAATTCTAATGATATAAATTGAAATGGCCTCCTTTACTGACATTTTCCGACATCACAGGTTGAGGTAGGAACAGTGCACCACATGGCCTTCATCGTCCTTCACAATAATATGGTATGTTGTGATCAGCTGCATCATTGCAGATTTTATTATGGTATACGCCTACTGCCTTATAATAAAGCTTTTTTTATTTGCTTATGCAAACTCGCATAACTGTTATGCTGCCTTGAGCTAATCTTAGGAGTCAGTTCGGACAGTGCACAAGCGATTGTCAAAACATCGCTTTCAATGTACATGAAAAAACGCCAGGCGTGCGCGGGAAACGCAGCCCACGATAGCGAAAGCTGGAAGAGCGGCATTGCTAAAACCGTTGTAAAATCTCTTGGGGGTACTCATACATGTAGAACGGCAAGATACCCACTGCGCCATAATTAGTAATTTTTGTGAAGTTGCGAAGCACCCATGCACTGCGCATTTGCAAGGCATTATGCGCACTGTGAAATCAAGAAAAAGAAAGGGAGATGGGCCGGGCATGTAGCACGTCAGCAGGATAACCGCTGGTCATTAAGGGTAACTGACTGGATTCCAGGACGCGAACGCGTGAGGGGAGATAGAAATCTAGGTGGCCAGATGAGATTAAGAAGTTTGCAGGTATAACGTGGCAGCAGAAAGCACAGGATCGGGTTGATTGGTGGAACATGGCAGAGGCCTTTGCCCTGCAGTGGGCGTAGTCAAGCAGATGACGACGATGGCGATGATGACGATGCACACTGTGTTGATGCTGTGCCTGATAAATATGAAGAATTTTGGCTGAGCCGTTTGTAATGGGTTGGAAGCATTAAACGAGCCACTAGTTACGCAATTCATATTGTGTGACGCCTGGTTGTTACTTTACTCTTCTACCATGCTATATTGTATATGTGTTGTGTCCCAAGCGCACCTTTGTTCCCGAGCGAGCCCCCCGAACGTCTTGAGTGAAGCGGTACACCGTTCCTGCGGACGTCCGGTTGTCGACTCCTTCCCTCTCCCCCGCTCGTTACAAACGAGTCACCGCGCATTTTCCCCGGCAGTTCGGCTGCCGCCTCCAAGTAGGAATAAACACGTTTTTAACCGTTCCTGGCTGTCTATGCTGCTGAGGCTACCGCGCCCCGCGCGTACGTCTCGGGGCCGACGACACATCCGGACATAACAATATGTTAACGTGGTTCCTTCCGGACACGACGCCTGTATAGGTTCTTTTTGCGAAGGAGTTTCGTGCACCGTCATGACTCGATGGTAGAACACTGGAATGGCACGGAAATGGCCCAGGTTCGAACCTCGTCCCATCCTGGATATTATTGCCAGCGGACGTTTGCCATCGCCATCTTGTCCCGGATATGTACATGTGTGTATATACGTATATAAAAAAAAGGCACAAAGAAAAATAAACCAGAAAAAAGAAATTCCGAAGCACCCAAGCGGGTATGTCAACCAGCGCCCCCTCGCTCCACAGCGCGCCGCCTTAGACATGTAGGTATACCACACGCCTTGCTTGCCCCGGAATATTAGCGGCAAGCTATTTAAATACATGATTTACCACTGGCGGTACGCACATCTCGGAGAAGCTTGAGCGTGTTTTGCATGACGCAATGCTCCTACTTTTTCTTTCAGTTTGAAAACTGGCGTTGAGGACACGCCGGGAACACCTTGAGTCAGACGGCACCACTTGGCAGGATACACAGAGGGGCCACTCCACGCGCCGCTGTTGAAACGAAAAAGAAGTATCTAAAGCGTCGGCTTTTCCATTGTCGACACTTGCAGCTACAAACACAAAGATGTAAAAGCTATGACAGTTATTAGTTCACCCTTGTCCTGTGTACACTTGCGCGTTCTTGTCGAGCGTCCGTATTTGTGCTTCAGCGGCGCGCTACAAGTGTCAAGCTGCTTGTCGTTCTTCGTGCGACATTCCGATTTATTACTATCGCATTCATTGCTTCGCCCATGCGGCATAACTACGAAGTTTTTTAGGAGCTTGCTCCTCATGCTCGCGCCTTGTCCAGCGGCGGCGGTGGTGGCGTGTACACTTCTACGGTGATTCCAACAATGCTCACTAGATGACGCGCCGCCGCTCAAGGCGCCGGCTTTCCGGTGATTTCAAGAATGCTCACTAGATGGAGGCGCCGCTCAAGGTGACGCACACCACTCTCGGCACGTGCGCTTCCTTTCTCTTCGCCGGCAGCTCACGCAGTGAACACTCTTCGTTACCGCTCGGCCGCATGAACACCGCAGAAGCCAAGGCAGCAGCACGCGGCGAGCTCGCAACGCAGCAGCAGCTCGGGCTCGCCGCCCGAGCGCCGCATCTTATGTATATATAACAATGTTGTCACGTCTATATATGATGGTAGGAGATATGTACGGAGGGTTCGCGGGTTACCCGATCGTCTCCGAGCAAGCTCCTCTAACATCATTCACTTTGTGGATATGGCGGTGATTTTTGCCCGATTTCGTTTGTTTTTGCTTACTTCGCGTCATACCGGTTATGGACACCGGCCGCGGTGGACAACTACGGCGCCAAGAACAGCCCTTGTTGTGATCCCATAACAGCTTTCGCTGCAAAAACTGACGCCTCACAATGTCTCCTACTCGACATAGCTATCACTTCGCGGCTAAAAAAACAAGTATTTTTCAAAATTCTACAAAGGGAATCGATAATGGGAATCGATAATGGCTTATGAAGATTTGCATAATGATGAATGACTATACGTTCAATACCATTGCCATTCTCAGTTTTAGAAATTCAGTATACTTATTTGCCCCTGCAAAATTTTTACCTCATTTAACCAGCATTTACTACATGTTTAACTCTCACATCAATTTCCAACAAAGGTGATCATGTTGTGCAGAGACAGAAATGCAGATAACCTAGAAAAAAAAACAGTTGTGTCCATCCAACATTGTTTTCCCGAAATAACAACCTACTCCGGGGAGATGACAATGTTAGCACAATATTGGCCAAACTCAACCTGTCCTCGCAGCCACACATCTACAAGTATCTTACTGAGCATTTATAACACTTAAACCCCATCCTCAACGTCGAAATAAAAACAAAAGTGCTAGACGAGGCCCACATTAATATCGGGTGTACAATTTTTCGGCACATGTTATCCATCAAAGTCCACACCTAGTACTCTACCCGAACTTCTTCGGCATGTTATTAAGGTGCGAAATATGTATTACCTAATCTTGAGCCACCAACTGAGAGAAGGTGGCTTCAGAAAACGTTGGTTATGAGATACTCCTTACGTCCTCCAACTAATCATTCAATGCAATCCCCATGGACGATAATCTCAACGTTGCTCCTATGTTTTCACTTCTTCGGAGCATTTCAACTCGTGTGCCATGTTCATTGAATTATCTTTGCTCATAATTTCCCGCAACCTCACCCGTCGTTTAAAACATCTATGAGAAGACAGCCTTCACGTCACACATGCAACACTTACGCCACTTTGCGAAGTAATATTTAGCGCCCCAGAAAAGGCTACTTTTTCACCACTGTTATTTCCTGATTGCATAAAGAACTTTTGCACCGAAATGCTTTTCAGCTTCTGACATTTCACAGAAGTGAACAAAGCGCAAAGATCCTTTTCTTCACTTGTTACTCTGTAACCTAGCAGATTGATATTCAAAGTTGTCCCACCTGGTGTGAGAAATGAGTTGTATGTCTATGATAAGGCAAACTTAAATATATAGTCATTTATTGGGCGCATGCATTCCCTGAAAACTCTTATGATATCAAGCCTGTCGCCATTAGTTTAGTGCTTTCAATATTATCTGGAGTTTTACTTCGCCAAAGCATGTCATGATTATGAGAGATACCACAGTGGAGAGCTGCGGAAGCTTCGACCATCTGGTGCGTTTTAACCTGTAGTGACATCGCACAGTACACAGGCCTTTACCATTTCGCCTCCATCGAAATGCCACCACCGTGGCCGGGAACAGACCCACGACTTTGGGTCACACGCCCAGCACCATAAACACTGCTCCATCCTGGCCCACTCGTTTTGTGTTTTATCTAAATTAATTGGAGTTCACATGATGTCATCGCTATGTTGAATCGCACACATCCGAAGCATACGTTCTCAAGCATCCCATACGCTTGTCTACTCCTTGTCTTCCAATGTCTTTCATCGCGCAACAATTGCCTTGAGCCTCCGAAGCGCAATACGCGTCCGGTCGGCCTTGTCGAACAACAGCATCGTGCGCTGAGGAGCGAGCGAGAGAAATGGTAGAACGCTCTTGGCTCTCCACCGAATCTGACGCTACAGATGCACCTATTTCGTCCCTGAATCTCTGGTGCCATGTCACGCTAGGTGATCCACTGCTAAAGGCGTCGGCGCTGCGCTCACTGGGAGCATTGCCGCGGCTGTGCTACGTGAATAGGCGAAGGCTGCTTCGGCACCGCCTCGTCGATCACACTCGCCATGCATGGTGCGCCGGCTGCGCCGTCTGTGCGTACGCTTCAGTGACACGGACAGGCTTAATCCAATCATCCAGGAGATATATAGCTACAGGGCAGGGTGCGAAAATTCAGGCAATGACCAAAGTGCCTGCTCAAAAACCGGAGTTAGCAAGTCATACAGAAGCTTACCGAGCGCGGAAGCCTGTCACGTTCGCAACTACTTGAGCCGTCGCCTGCGTGCATAGTCTGCAAACGAAGCCGAACATACGTTATTTTTTTCGTGCGACCTTAGTTTACAACAGGAAAACACAGTCATTTCTTGCCACGTGGGTTGAAATCTGCTGCTTCAAAAATAACAAAAAGAAGTAAATATTTCAAACCTAGAAAAGACCAAAGGTTGAATGCGCAGTAGTATTTAGGTGTCCACGATAGCCTTGGCTCAATTAAGATAATAGCGCCACCCGCCTGTCTACAAACCGCGGCATATTGCTACAGTAAAACACAGTAAGAGTGTAAGCGTCTCCCATTCAGCCACTTGTCTCACGACATCGTATTTCTCGCCTCTGCCTACTGTATTCCGTTTGTTACTCTTCATAATCACAGTACTTACTGCAGAAACCCCCCTGCAAGAATGTCTTCTCGACTGGGTCAGAGTTGTCCCATGTACAGCATAAACGTTCGCTCATTTCACCAGAATTTACGAGCTCTTTATTCCCACGACCACAATACTTGGTTGTTTACTCGATAACATAGCCATGTGTTCGGGACTTGCTTCAAAAGTTAAAACAAACAATTCCACGGTTGAGGTCGGAATTATCGCCCTCTTTTACGTATGGTTACGTATGCTTTCTTTCTGGGTATTATCATTTCTTATTTTTTTAATCACACGATTCCTTTGCCAATATATCACTCTCCCTGTCTGGCACATAACGTTGCCTGAAGTAGTCTTTATGCTGCGCTTTTATGTTTCGCAATACACAAGATGCACTCTGTACCGAGACATAATACTATGTTTTGTGTTTATCGATTCACTGGCTTCATTACTTTTTTGACAAGGTAGATAAGTCCACTAATAAGTGAAACGTAATAATGCTGCCTAGCAGGATCAATTTTGCTGCGTTGTTGTTGTTGCATTAACTTTATTCTGGTCCAGAGAACACGAAGGGTTACCCCGCGCCTCCCGGCTAGACCCACGACAGGCGTGCTGCATAGTTTTTTTTGTCGTCTTTGCCGAAGAAACTACTGCTGGTTTTGTTGTCAGCTCTGTTTTCTTGTCTTTGCAGCTCCTCGAGAAATGTATCGCCGTCATTAAGGTGCCCCCGGTTTATACAACAGCAAGGAGGAGGAGCGTCACAAAATTTTGGTGCAGACCAGTGGCGTAGCCAATAATTAATCTCACACACACACACACACACACACACACACACACACACACACACACACACACACACACACACACACACACACACACACACACACACACACACACACACACACACACACACACACACACACACACACACACACACACACACACACACACACACACACACACACACACACACACACACACACACACACACACACACACACACACACACACACACACACACACACACACACACACACACACACACACACACACACACAGACACACACACACACACACACACACACACACACACACACACACACACACACCGATTTCTGGGTCTTCACCGGCTAACAGAAGAACGCTTTTGGTATCAATCCTGCCATATGTTGGTTTCCATTCAAATAAGCGGCCATTGGCGATGCTAGTCATCACATTAGCCTCGTTAGACGCCTAGGAACCTCACAGAGTTCACCTGTAGCAAGAGTTGAACTGTGTGTGAGGTCGCTCTAGAGGGACATATATTTGCGTAGGTCATGGCATGACGAGTCCAAGCTTTATTGGGCTATCCACGTCACTGCATTGATCTGGGTGAAAGTAGCAACATTGTTCCTTGGTAGAAAATGTAATTTAAAATCATGAAAATAAAGTAGCTAGCAAACTCGAATAATCTCCTTTAGTCCCATGAGAAACGCGACTAAGTGACTGAAAGGCTTGGGGTATATTTACCGTATTCAAGCACAATCGCTTACGATAAAAACAGGCATAGATCTTTTACTCACTTTATATCGTCAGATTCATATTTATGCATTGAAGTTAGTAATAAAACACTTGAGTGCACTTTCTATCTGAGCAATATCTTCTTGCGTGATTGGTCATCTCCTTCGTGCGCTTGTACACTAAATCGGCTGGCATATTTCCGCAATAAAAAATGAACAAAATATCACCACAGCTTCTCATTGATTCCACCATGCTCCTATATAAATAAAGAGTATGGGTGACTATTCTCCGAGAGTTCATATTTGCCTCGTATAATGCCATATTTGAAAAGATTGGTTGACTGTTCATGGCACAGAGTCGATGTGCTCTAGGGCAGTGCCTTTAATCTCTTAGGAAGAGTGAAAATACTATTATCTCAAGGACGACGTTACCACTGTGCTGAAGGAGTCAAACGACTCTTGCCGCTAACAATCCTAAGAGATACACGCCGATGCGTCAATCTACTCTAGAACTATTTCAAGTGAGTCACTTGACTCATTCTCTAGGGTCGCGTGATCACTGTTGGAAATAGTGAAGTATTCATTTTTAGCAAGTTCAATAATACTTACCGCTGTGCCCAGTGACTGCGAGAAAAGGAACAGTTCAAATTTAGCGCTATTTTGATAAAACACATCAAAATAACACTGCATTTGCCACGCAGTAAAATAGGAAACGTACAAAGATGGCCTGTAATTTCTAATTAAGCAGTTGATGTATTGCTTGTTTAGATGCTTCCGTGAATAGAGCCAACTAAAATGTGTGACAGTTATGTGCATAGCGCCATTTGCTTCAAAATAAGCTATAGAGATTGCATCATGCTTTTATAATTATAAAAAGTAGTAATAGCTCGAGGCATCAGACTTGTGACGTGCTATGCTGTCGCTCCTTTTCAGCGTGAACAGCCATAAAAAATGGTATCTGAAAAATAGGACACGATATTATGATGAAAAAATAAAATAGCAGTAAGAGTTCGCAAAATGCTACGCAATAAGAGATCTACGTAGACACAATAAGAACTCACAACAAAACAACAAATGCCGATAAACATGCCGAGAACAATGTGTTTTGCAAACGAGTTCTGCGGAATCCCGCAAGGTGGCGGAAGGGTTAAGAAAGGGAAAATAGACAACCACCCGTTTGTAGCGCGAAGTCACAAGGAAATCCGTACGGATTTCTCAGAAAGAAAAACTTAGTTACCGAAAAATTCGCCCTTGTCCAGGTTTCGAACCCGGGACCAACGCCTTTCCGGGTGGTCGCTCTACCAATTGGGCTAACCAGGAAGCTAGCAATTGGCAGCGCGAGGGCGAATTCATCGACAACTCGAAACACATGGACACAAGTAAACGCAAATGAGTTCTGCGGAATCCCGCAAGGTGGCGGAAGGGTTAAGAAAGGAAAAGTCACAAGAAAGCCACCAGGAAATCCGTACGGATTTCTGTACGTTTCCGTTTACGAATGACAAGATTGAATACCATTTGCTTCGTTTCCTTAGACAGGCATTCGTGAGTAAAATTCGTCACAAGCTCCTTCGGCGAGTCATTGAAATAGCTCGCGGGCGACGAGCGCTCACCTGAAGACGAAGACGCCATTTTGACTCTGAGGTGCACGTAAAACGTGCGTCGTTTTCACACGTGCAAAAACCAGAAATAACGCTGCATAAGTTCAAACAAATATGAATATCTCCTTGGTGCATACTGCGTCTCTTCATAAACAGCATCCGGTAGAAAATAAAGTGATGTTGTTTTTTATTGTTTTCACGCGCAAAACACGGACGCAAATTGGGACTATATTCTTCAGCGGTGGCACATGCCCAGTTTGGTTCCGTAGCCTCCCCCTCATTGGCAAGGAAAGTTGTCCGCGAGTGTAGCCCTTGACCTCTCTGAGGCACCCTCACTTTGACCTCTGAGTGCGACGGAAATCTTATCACGTGACTGCCGCACCTCGTCTGTTTGCAACAAAAGGAGTGGATGCCTCTATCCTGTTCCCGCCTCCGACATCTGCAGGCGAGCAGCTGCACGTTCAGCTGGGAAACCCGCTCTCTTACTCGAATCAAGATACAGCTCAGCATTGTTTAAATCTGAACACAGAACACGTCGGCGCCCAGCCGAATGTACCATTAGTAAAGCTGGCTGTCACAAGAGAATACTCGATCAATGCACTCACGCAATAAAACGGGGGATATTGATGTATGATTTAAATCATGTTCAGAGCCACGTATGTTCAGTGAGTACTTCGCTCTAAGTGGTAGTGAAAGAAATCCCTTCAGGCGCAGTAAGTTCAGTCACATTACTTCAAACCAATACATTTTCCTGGATATTTTCGAAATGGTAGATTACCAACTCCCAGTAATTTCAAGGCGCGAAAAGTGAAGTGATACCCACTGGATATGCGATAAACGTGAAATGCTGTAAAATTTTCAAGCAGTAGGAATAAAACCATCCTTTCCAGGGCTAGGAGAAACTTAGTTCCGAATGTCATTATCGCGACTGCGATATTTGTAGTTACAGATAGCCTGTGATGTGGACGTCTGTACATTACAACAGCAGGTTTCACATAGGAGGATATGGCCGCATTTGGTGCTTCTGTGCTGCTGATCGCAGTACTGGTGAGCTTTTGTGGAGGAACCTTCGCAGCCGGTGGATGGACAGAAGCCAGACCAGCCGACACAGACCAATACCGTGGAGTAGCGAGGTTCGCCTACAGAGAAGAAAAGCCTGGAAATGGCGAAGGCTTAACGTTTCTGGTAACGCAAGCCAGATATAAGGTTTGTTCTCAATATATATATATATATATATATATATATATATATATATATATATATATATATATATATATATATATATAGATTTATTTTTGTACACATATCGGCATGACAAAGAAAGACAGCGGGAATGGGCGGGTCTGAAGCCAGGACGAAACACTCGACGAGCACCAAATGCAGGACTGTATATATGTATATGTGTTATTTTAATCTGTTTCTTATTGCTTGTATATTAACAACGTCGGACCGGCCTTCGTCCACTCCGACGAAGGCTGGTCCCGCGCCCAAAACGTCAGTCCTTTCCAGAATAAATTTTTGCTATGTGCTTGATATATATTTTTTTGAACTATACACACACACACACATATATATATATATATATATATATATATATATATATATATATATATATATATATATATATATATATATGCGTGTGTGTGTGTGTGTTTGTGTGTAACGGCGCAATGACAAAAATTTATATGGTAACGCTTATAAATGAGAGTCAACCTTCCCATTCACAATTCCTTCCTTCACGACAAAATAAAATTTCAGCACAATTAAATTCAACGGTTTGCATTCTGACATATCTGCTACGTTTTAACGAATTCGCGCACGAACAATCTATAAATAGTACGTGTACAAGGGAAAATAAATTAGCCATGTGCTTCCTTCACGAGTGCCTAGCTCTGATCACTAATGTCAGGCCCATCTACAGCAGCTCCTGTTGTCTGTTCACACCCTCGAAAAATTCTAAGGATATATATCTTTATGTTGCTCGTTTTGTTCTCTTTCTCTGACTTTGCAGATGGTGGCAGGAATCATCTACAACGTTGCATTCATTGTACTAGAAGGTGATAGGGTATGTCGTAATCACCTGTATGCACCTACAGCCAGCTACAGCGCTACGTCATGCGCCTGAGATCCTGCGTTCAGTACTATGGAACGCAGCAGTGTTTTTTGTATGCTCTTTTCTTTCTATCTCCCTATTTTTTAATCCCTCGATTCCCCTTCCCCCCAGTGTAGGATAGCAAACCGGACGCGCGTCTGGTTCACCTTCCTGCCTTTCCTTCCTTTTCCTCTTCCTTCCTTCCTTCCTTCCTTCCTTCCTTCCTTCCTTCCTTCCTGCATGCATTGTTGATCTTATTGGTTTGGACGCTTCTTGCCTTTCTGGAGAGTCACTGTTAAAATACAAGTAAAAATTAGACTTTTTAAATTCTCATTCCATATGTCACTTTTCTATGCCTGAACAAGGGTTATGCTGTTTCTTTCTGCCATTTGCGCCTCAAAACTTCGTTAAGTATGATATTAGACTTGTTTATGTATATATGACAGGAGAGCCCTTCGTCTTTTCTTGTTCGAACTGGTCTCATTTTGTACTACTATCCCCTTCAGGCGCGCATTATGATGCACTGTCCGGAAATGTCTAAATTTCGCACAACATAATTCTAAGGCACTAATTATTACCTTCCATGAAAGAAAATGAAGAAATATGTTGTTTTTTGCGAGCTTTGCCAATTTATCTTAATTGGCCTATAACTTAATATTTAATTATTCTGCAACCACTCATGAAGTATTTTTACACAAAAAGAAGATAACCTTAAGGTGAAAATGCACACGCAGTTCGTTTTTGGCTATGTTCATTTTTAGCAAAGAAAAATAATATTTAAGGAGTGGCTTCTGGAACGTGGCACGTCCAGTGACCCGTCAAACATCGTAGTGCCTTCATCAAAATGATCGGCTGCGATCGTATGCAGCCCATTGGGGTCATGCCAAGACGCGTTGACTATGCAGAAGATTCAATTATTCCTGTGCGCAATGTATCTTGCCCTTGTGTCTTGTGTCTATCACAATGTGTCTAACTCGATATGTCTACCATGTAAGAACAAAAGAGATTTTAAAAATTGTTCTGCACCGAGCAGCGGCCGTTCGAAACAAAAATAGTTAAGGAAAGAAAAAAAAACTAAAAAATATATGACCAATTACTGACGAAAGAATGCATGATGATAGATTGCTACAGATTCAATACGATTGCCGTTGTCTGCTTTAGTATTTCGGTATATAACAGCACAGCTTGTATGGTTGAGCTCTGAAATGTGTAGTAGATAGAAAATGATCACGATGATGAACCGGCACGCGCTCAATCCCCGCTGTAGCACTCTGTACAGATGGGTTTCAAGAGAAGTAGCAAGGTGCGGCTCCTAATCTGTGTTTGTTCGGGGTGTGCTCCCTTGTTAGTTTACACTTAACCAGTGTCTTGAGTTCCTCCTTCCTCATCGGCGTGGTGAGTAAGAAAGAAAGAGAAAGTGAGCAATAGCTAGAAAGGAAAGGAAGAAGCATTGAAAAAATACACGGCAAGATAGCAACTACAGAGAAAGCGAAAAAAAAACGTCGAGAAAGAAACAGACCGCCAGAGATAGAAAGGAAAGAAATAGAAATAAAGGAGTACGGAGAAACAAACAGACGCACAGAGAAAGAGATAAAAAGACACATACCTAAACAGGATAAAAGAGAAAAAAAGTACAGCCATGTGTAGTAAAGAATGCTATGCGGTGGGAAACAGACAGGCGAGCGGGTAACAGCCTAGCCACTTAAGGACCAGCAGGGTGCCCACCAGCTCTGTGGTGAACCAGCCATGCTCTGTTTAATGCGAGCTGCCCTAGTTTTTCTGACAGTTTGCGTAGCTTCTGTATTGTTCGTTTTTTACATAGCACCTTTTTTTTACATTGCACTTCATTACGTTCATGATTCATAAGATGTAGCGCATCAGGACAGGGACATAGAAGAAAGACAACACACACACGCGCTGTGTGTGTGTGTTGTCTTTCCTCTATGTCCCTGTCATGATGCGCTACGTCTTATGAGTCATGAATCCCAACCAACTAGCCCGGCAACATGCCTTAGCGAATTTCATTACGTTGCCCAATTGTTCCCATATTCACCCACTCTAAGAATGTACATCTGTTAGTAATATGAAAAAGTATAATTGAAGCGTATGTTGGTACACCTGTGTGACTCGTCGGACCAAAAACAAAGACATAAAACACAAAATCTGTTTTCCCCATGAAATGTGACACAGTTTCTTGTGTGCCCCTCAAAATTTGCGGAATCAAAGAAAGTAGGCAACTCTCGGAAAGTCGTTTAAAGTTGGCAGGTACTATGCAGCAAAAATGCACTAAACATTCAAGTCCCCTTTGCATGTCAATTCTCTTCTGGATTCTGGTACTCTCGAAGGCGCGGATGGCACGAGGATGTTTATGTCACTTCAGTTAATGCAGCCTTCCCCACTGTCTTGGCATTCAAAGTTATGATGTCCTGCCTTTTAATCACTGCCTGGGCTATATTAGATGTGCTGCCATAAGTGCTACGGCTGTATGACCGACATACCGGGCCAAATGGTTAGGAGTTTGGACCCCTGCCTAAACCTGACAACCTAGCTTTAGCGTAGATTCAGTCTTACGGCTAACAACAGCCAGCGTCCAAGACGTTGCAATTCACAATGAAAGTTTATGTCGCTTACAAAATGTGACCATTCTAGTGTATTCACATAAAAAACTAATACTTTCTTGGCTATCCTGACATTGCAAACTGACGTAGTAGGTGTGTGAGTACTTGCCGGTTCATGTGATCATAGCGTTGTTCATTTAAGCCCGCCGATTCTAGTATACGTTGTATTCTTCAGAAGAACTCCTGTAGATTGCGCCAGGAAAAATTAGAAAAAGAAATGTTACTTATCTGAGTGACGCAACACCGCGGTGCCTGTGAAATCCGCCGGAGCACCCGCAGTTCCTGCAGTGCATGCCATAAGTGTGTGTAAAAGCAGAGCATTGAATGACTCTGGTAAAACGCAGGAGCTCTAACTGCGTTCCTGTGTTCATTAAGGCGCTGATTCAGACATCTGCCCATCTGGCCCAACGTAAACGCGGCCACACGATAATGGGATGTTGTACACGACTCGCTGATTTCACAGGCAGCACGGTGTTCCGTCACTCAGACAAGACTACAAGAGAGCTTTGTGAGGCGTTCCGTTGAAAAAAGGAAGGTCACAAGCGAGTTAGCCAGACGCCACTGGCACTACTAGATAAAGAAGTATCTTTTCTGGACCACACCGCCTAGCGCCTTGCAAGTTTCGGCAGATATGTTGTATCACCTCGTCATGTTGTCAGGCAAATTTTTAAGAAATGTGTGACGTATATCGTTCAGTTATGTTTTTTGCTAAGTGACGCATGTGTGGGATTCCGTATTTAATTTTCTTCCGTTGTTTTAATAAAACTTTAGTTTTAAGTGAGCGTTTGTGTCGTGTTCTTCAACATTTTAGAATGTCTTCAACATTTAAAAAAATATCATACAGGCACCTTTTTATTTAAATCTGACGGGTAATTGTTTGGTGCACCAGACAGAACGATGTCTTTAACTAGCGTTCCATTTGAACTTCTTGAGTATACTTATGCGCGAAACATATAATGAATGGTCTTGAGTCCATACAGCATGCAGCATGACTTTCATAAAATTCGGTAACCTCGTACCCACTAGCTTGTTTTACTGGTGACTCACAACGCCCTGAACGCGTTCTCAGGGTTGCTCGTATTTTTTAGATGCGAAGCAGCTTATGCACTCCGGTGGTGTTTTGTGTGTCCTGACCACCCTTCCTGCGCATGCGCAAGTTCCGCTCCACACACCTCCTCTGCTACGCCCCCCCCCCCCCCCTCTTTCTCCTCAAGGCATCCCCCCCCGCGACGTCCACCCCCTCCCCCCCCCCCCGCGCGTCCCCTGCCCCTCTCTCTCCTCTCCTACGCTCCCCCCCCCCTCTCTGTTCTAGGCATATCTCTTTCGGCCGATCGCCTCACAACACCTAAGTTATCACCTCTGTCTACTCAATGAATTCGGTTTCTCTCTAGTGTAACGGTGGCTCCTTTAAAATCCCTTGCAAGAACGCCTTCTCCAGCGGAAACTCTTTACTTGGTGACTTAATCATGTGTTGGGAGAGGACTCTAATAATATCTGCGGCTTCACGTGCCAAAGCAACGACACCATTACGATCTGGCGGGGGTGGAGGGCTCCGTAAATTGTGATCACCTGGGGTTCCCCAACGCGCCCCTAAATCTGAGTACATAGGTATCTACTGTTTCGCCTCCAGCGAAAAGCAAACGCCGCGCCTGGGATCGAACCCGTCACTTCCGGGTCAGCGGGCGAGCTCCGGAACCACTGCATCGCTGGGCCAGACCAAACTATAAACTAGACAACCACGTAGCAGAGAGGTCAATTGTCGCCCTATTGTACATAATCTTATGTGCACTTTGTTTGTGGGCATTACCTTTTCTTGTGAATTTTTATGACACGATTCATCTGCTCAACACCTAACTCAGTTTCTTGCACCTAATGTTGCCTGAATTTTTTTTTCTATGCCGCGCTCTTATGTTTGATCGTATACAATATGAGCTCTTCGTTGGAACAGAGAACCCCGTGCATCATGTTAGAACATAAGCTAGCTTCTTTAATTTTCTGAAAAGCATTGAGAATGGTGCTAACCGTAAAGCATATTAGTGTTTTCTTGTGGAATCTATTTTCCTTTGTCGTTTTCTTTTTTTCCTGCCCTTACTTGTAGAAGTCCATACTGCTCCTTTTGTTCTCAATGTCTAACTATAGATTTATTTGTTTTTTTTTTATTTTGCAGCCCCTCGAGAAATGTATCACCATAGTTAGGGTGCCGCCAATATATACCGGAGGAACGATGAGGAGTGTCACAAAGTTTTGGTGCAGACCAGTGAGACATCTGCTGTAGCTGCCAATCTGTCTCGAATGAAGGATGTTCCTGGATGACGCGCGCGCACGCACGCACGCACACACACACACACACACACATATATATATATATATATATATATATATATATATATATATATATAAAGGAAAGAATTGTAAACTTAAGGGCTCGTTTGCTTTGTTAAACACAGTATTAATGAGAACTAACAGACAAAGATGCCAAGGAAAGTATAGGGGAAGCTATTAGAAGTAATTGTAATGTAAATGTGAAGAAAGGAAAGTGGACGAAAAGATAACTTGCCACCGGCAGGATCCGAACCTGCGACCTTCGAATAACGCGTCCGATGCTCTACCACTGAGCTACGGTGGCGGTCATCCCTCCGTCCACTTTATAGGGTATATATGTGTATTTTAACGTGGGAGCGTCAGTCAGCGCCGCCTGTTGCCATTACGGCGAGTGTGGAACACTCTTTTTTTGCCTGTAGGCGTCACGTAGTACGTGATGTTATTACGAGTGGGCAGCTGACTAATAATCCCTCGCATACCACCTGAAGGCATCAAGTCTGCCAGAACGAGACCCTCGTTATGAATGAAGGAAAGAATTGTAAACTTAAGGGCTCGTTTGCTTTGTTAAACACAGTATTAATGAGAACTAACAGACACATATGCCAAGGAAAGTATATATATATATATATATATATATATATATATATATATATATATATATATATATATATATATATATATATATATATTTCACATATCTTTGATTCAATCTTGGGCGCAACCACTGGCTATGCTACCCATCATACCAGTGTCGTGAGACGTCTTGAAGCTGCCAGAGCTCTTTTCTTCTACCATCTGTAAGTGTTTTATTGTCTCCCCAACATGAAACACTTGCGTGGAAAATTGCGTGATGAGTCAAAGCTTCATTGTGCTATTCACGTCACTGTATCATTCTTGGCGAAACTGTCAAATTTAATCCCTGACAATAAATTTAAGTAAAACAGTCTACAATACAGCAGCCGGTGAAATGGTATAATTTTCTTGAGTCCTATAAGATACGTGACAACATGAGGAGCGAGCTTTACGCACACTTGCCGTGGCGAAGCTAACGTCCTTGCAGGTAAAAACACGCATCAATTTTTTTTTGTCCACAGTGGTAGTGATGGTAAAATTTCCTCTCTCACTTTACATTGCCTTAGTCATGCTTATGATTCAAAAGTGGTTAATACTACACCGCAACGTAGCTTTTTAATCTTAAGCATTATTTTCTCGTGTGATCAGCTACCACCGCAGTGAACACAAAACGTGCTTGCATATTTCATCAATAAAAAAAAACGAAACCATATCACCGCAGCCTGTCATTGATTCCACCATACTCGGCTTTCATTTTCCAAGGCAGAGCAACCGAATTTTGTTTTCCCGCCAAGAGCAACAGTTTCCTGTCATGCACGAAATGCAATTTCACCATGTCTGTCTATCCAGCTATCTGGCCGTGTACGTCTGGGCTCTCTCGCGGTCTTCTCGTCTACATTTTGCATACCCAAGAATAGCGCAGGAGGAGATGGGTGTATGACTTACGCGATAAGGTGGATTGCTTGTCGCGTGCGCAGTAAAATCTCCTCGGTTGTGCCATCCGGAAGTGAGAACAGAGCACGTATCAGCGTATACGAGCCGTTAGCTGATGTCTGCGTAAATAGGGCGCGTGCCATTGCTTGCGACCACGCCCTTATCGTCCAAGTTCGCAGTCGCTCCTGCGGGGACACTGCCCCCCCCCCCCCCCCCATCTCCCCCGGCGTCCCTCGATGTGCCTTCGCTCTTACGAAAAGAAGCCGGGGTGTTTCTTCTCTGCTTGATGAGCAATCGACGGCACGCCTCGGAAGCGGCTTGATATTTTCACATGCACTCTCCGTGCGACGGAGATGGTCCGGCGCGTTTCAGCTCTGCTTCCGCTGCGTACCTCACCAGCGCTGGAGAGCTTTTACTCGCGGGTAGAACGTGCGATGCAAGCAGTGATGTTCTTAATTTGTATTTTATACGGAGTATTACGGCTACGACGGCGGCGAAAATCCCGTCGAGTGTTTTCTGTAGTATTGTTATCGCAATAATTGGTAAAGTTGGGCTGACAGTTTATTACGAGTTCAACAACAAAAAGTGGACCCTAATGTGTTACATTAGGGTCCCCTTACTTGTCGTTTTTTATCATACGATTTCCAATTCTCGCAGTCATCTGGAAGAAATGAAGTGTTATCACTAGCTCGCACAAAAAAAAAAAGAAAGAAACACTCGCATTAAAAATACCTCCGCAAAGTGTTTGAGCAACATGGCTTGAGCTGCAAGGTTCGTTCATTCATGCTCTTCTTATAACACTGGTATATCAGTACTTGAAGCGCGGTCTGCTTTAAACAAGCTAACATCCCGGTGCCACAAAATTATGCAACTATAATTTGCGGTTACATTCGGCACACTACAACGAAACACTATGATTTCTTGACAGTATACGTGCTTAGTAAGATTACACAATGTCTGTTATTTCAAGACACTTTCTTAATCCGAGTTCTTGTTTACTAATCACGTTGTAGTTGCGCAAAAGTTCGAAAAAAGAAAGGACGCAGAAGGAGAGGAATGCAAGGGAGGCGGTGCAATCACAACATTTTTTTCCGAAGAAAGGCTGTTTATTATTGCATAAACGTGCATGCGCAGGCACATAAAAACAAGACAAAGGGGCCCAGTCAGGCAAGACACACGTATCTACATCCTCACACAGTTTACAATCTCATTTCAGCATCATAAAACATAGCAGATGTTTGAGTCTATTATATCACGCGTACTTTACGCGCAAGCTATTTGGCACGTTTCATTTGCGCAAATTTTCCGCCCGAGCTGCCGTCAAGGTCAGTGAACAAACTTCTAATTATGTTAAGAAATTTCGCACTTTTTCCTCCCTCCTTTGCACGCTTACTCAAAACGCCTGCACAATCTGTTGAATAGCGCTTACCTGCTCGAGACCACCAAGATCAATTTAAAGGTATGTATTCATTTGTTTTCAGAAGTAGTAATCCGAGCAAAGCCGAAGCAGTGGACAATCCTGCCACTGCTTGTTAAGCAACATTCAAGTACTTAATGCTGAAACAAGTGTTCTTCGGATGCGCGATGTCTTTGCGGTCTACTCTATGCAGCCACAGAGAAAGTAACTCTTTCACGCTTTTGTCGCACTAAATCTAAAAAAAAAATGCAGGGGCTCTTCAATTTTTGGGGAAAGGGTGGAAAGCGAACCTTAATGGTTACAGATCGGCGTGTGCGTACCTGATCCACGAATTTTATTTTTCCTTCTTTCTCTTCCTTTATTTCTTTCTTTCTGTCTTTCTTTCTGTCTTTCTTTCTGTCTCTTTCCTTCTTTCTATACATCTTTCTTTCTTTTTCTATTTCTTTTCTTTATAAGTATACCGGTCTCTAGCACTTACTCTCGATGGAAATATGGCCGCCGCGGCCGGCATTCGATCCCAAACCGTCGGCTCAGTAGCCAAGCACTATCACCACGTGGACCACCAATGTGGGTGGACATCATTTTGCGAGGAAGATGATGGCTGTATTACTGTTACTTTGGTTTCGCGTAAAAGGTGATCCCCATTCTGTGAACATAATGCTTGGACGCAAAACGCAGAACACAGTACAACTAGAACGTAGGCCATGTATAGTAACTTGTCAAATGCTGTTCTTTCATCGGGCGGTCGTACCAGTTAAAATTCCGCATTATGGGGACCCATACTGTTTGAAGGTGTCGAGGTGTAAAATTGTGACGAAAATTTGGCGCTCTTCGTGCGCTTCGTATTAAGAGACGTGGACTAGACAGGGACTACAGGACAGGTGGTGCGCAAACTCACAACTCGTTTATTGACACCTTGCAAAGCGTCTAATGAAAAAAAAGGGAGGGCGGCCTTTTCGCCCTTCCCTTTTCCTTATCCTTCCTATCTCAAAGGTAATCTTTATCTGACAAATCACAAGGTGTGAAGTAACCAGTTGTGGGTTGGCGAACCACCCGTCCTGTAGTCCATATCTCGTCCACCTCTCGCAATACGAAGAGCAAAAAGAAAAAAAAATCATGAATAACCCCCAACTAGCCCAATTCATCTCTGTGCTAGTTTTTCTTAACTTTGTGCCTCAATACCATGGCAACGTGTACACGTTCTCGTACAAGTAAGCACTTTTCGTGGTTGATGCAGCACTGAAATACGAATACGTAGAACCGGATAGTAGACAAGGAACGCTATAGTGAGTAAGGGCCAATAATCAGGGAAGAAGCAAGCAAAAAAAAAATGCCCCCCACCTCCCCGAAGGGAATCGTGAGAAAATGCGAATGCATTTCGCGCGCGCTTCACTCAATTTATATATACGTGCGAGCGAGCGGACGGCAGAGTGGGGCGCAGGGAGGAGAGAGAGCGAACGGCGAGAGAAGGAGGGGCGAAGCACTGCACCTACCCTCTCCTACCTCTCTCCACACACGCGGGAGCTCCGCCGAGCTTCGCGATGCGAGCGCCCTCACACACCAAAGCGCGCTACTCCTCTCCACTCACTCTCCGCTACTCCGCCCGCACCACCTGCGCCGGTTGCTAGGGGCGAGGATAAGCGCGCGCGCCCGCAGCTGTTGCTATGGGAGAGGGAGTGAGAGCGGAGACATAACACCTACCGGCGCGCACACCTCCTCAACCTATCCTCCTCCTCCTCCTCCGCGGACAACGCCGGACAACGCGCACACACATGTCAGCGTTCACCCCGCACACTTAGACAGTCACAACTGGTCTGAAGTGTTCGAGACCAGTTCCTCTGCGGTTGTCTAAAATGTTCAAAAAAGGCTTGCAAGGACTGGCTCCAAGGAATCCAGAACTTGCAGAGCGCATTGAGCTGATGGAGTTGTCATGCCGTTTAGGAGAGTGTGCATCGTGGTCATGAGAGACTTCAACAAAGCGAGGACTTGTCGGTTTTCGTCATGGACACCATCTGCGGACGATGATGTACATTGCGGGGCATTCCGCACCGGCTCTTTATGAGTGCGCAGTGATGGCAGTGAGGGCCACGCGACCTCCGCCGCAGCTTTCGAAGCCCCTACACCTTTTCGGCTCTCCGACTGTGATGCATTGGGCAGTGGTGGTGGGGCCAGTGGTGGAAACTGTCGCTTTAGGGGAGGCTCGTGGTGCGTCGGAGTAGGAGATTGCGTTACCCGTCCAGGTTGCGCAGCAGTAGCCCTAGACGTTCGTCGCCGACGCGAACGTCGCTGTTTATTTCTTACAACATCAGCCGCCTCTTTGTGTGTTGAGCCGTTCCGTACCATCTGTTTCAAGACACTCCATTCTTTTTTCCACTAATGGACAGTCTTTTGATGACGCTTCGTGTGATCCATGGCAGTTGGGACATTTCAGGGTGGTTGCGCGGCAGGATTCCGCATTGTGTGACTCTGCACAGCGGGGGCAAATCACCACGTTCCTGCATACTCCGCTCACATGGTCCATTTTTTGACATTTGTGGCACTGGAGTGGTCTTGGTATAAATGGACGGGCCACGTGACGAAAGTGGCCTACCTTCACGTGGGATGGCAATGTGTCGCCTTTTGAAGACGATCTTTACGCAACGCGAGTTGCCCAGCCGTGAGACATGGACGATGTTGCTATGGTCACCAACTTCCTTGATCAGCATAGGAAGGTCGCCAGAAGGAATGGAGATGTCGACATCGTAAATCACTCCTAGCACCATGTCATTGTTAAGTGGAATGTGAGGTCGAACCTTGATGCCGTCGAAGTCTGTGATCCTGGTTAGAGCAAGCAGAGATGCCTGGTGTATGACGTCGATGGCCAAGACGTTCTTGCGGGGGTTGACTCGAACATCCTTGATTTCGTTCGGCGCCAGAGACTCGAGTTTTCTCGAGATGGTCTGCCGATTCAGGTGTCTCAGATTGTCCGATGGCGTAATTGGCACAAATAAGACAGTGTAGTTCGTTGAAGCTTCCTTCGGCTTCACAGTAGATGCGGTAGAAGGTGGTGAAGCACCCAGAGATCTTCGTTTTTGTTTACGACTGTAAACAGGCGTGAAGTCATCGTCGCAATCGTCACTGCCTGCCGAATACAGTTCGGTAGAATCACTGTCAGCGTCGTTGAGTTCGCTGTTCCGTTTCCTCGAGGGACCTGCCGGCGGCGGTGGCATGCCTAAGTGTTTGTTAAATGACCAAAAATTTTAGTAATGACACCATTTAGATCATCTACAGAATATTTAAGATTTTATTAACTTTCTTATCAGTCCAGCAATGTAACCTCCCTACACATCCTGCGACACTTGGTAAAGTATTCTGTATAACGCGATCCCTCGATAAAGTGCAGTAAGTCAAGGAATGTGGGTGTGTGACGTATAATTTTAGTTCAGCCTCAGAGTCACTTGTGTGTAGTTACCGCTTTGCTATTTTGCGATATTAAAGGAAATGCTACAGAAAATTTAAGTGTAGCCATATTACGGTCAAAGCAAGATTACGTTTCTCTACGGATAATCAGAAATGCTACAGGCCCACGATATTCAATAGTTTTCAGGCTTGAAAGACGCAGCGATATCCGCTGGTTCTCGAAATATTATAAAATGACAAAAATTGTTAATGCATCAGAAATAAACCAGCACTTTTCAGGGCAGAGACTGAGTAAGAAATGCTAATATCATCTTGATAATATTTGAACTGACACAGAGCTTTTTATATAAACCGCTAAGCTCTATTTTTGTGGCAACTACAGGATCCACAAAGGAGGATATGACTGCAGCAGATGCCTCTGTTCTGCTTATCGTATTGCTGGCGGGCTTTTGTGTGGAAAGCTTCGCAGCCGGTGGATGGACAGAAGTGGTACAAGCGGAGACTTACCAGTACAGCTCATATGCAAGGTTCGCCTACCTGGAACAACGACCTCCTGTTCAAGGCTTAACGTTTTTCGTTACGCAAGTGAGATGGATGGTACGTTCTATCTATCTATCTATCTATCTATCTATCTATCTATCTATCTATCTATCTATCTATCTATCTATCTATCTATCTATCTATCTATCTATCTATCTATCTATCTATCTATCTATCTATCTATCTATCTATCTATCTATCTATCTATCTATCTATCTATCTATCTATCTATCTATCTATCTATTAGCGCCTAGAGAAACCCATTGTCGTAGCGCCTATTCTTCTTTGTCATATTCGTGATTGGGCTGTGTGGTGCCGTCATAAAAGGCAGGGATGCGGAATTTCTTCCTTTGACCGGAAATAGCATTTTAAAAGGATTTATTAAAACGGTTTGTACAAATTCCGATTTATCTTGTATGTACAAGATAATATATACAGGGTGTTTCAAGAAATGTGTCCACTATCTTTTTTAAAAATCAGCAAAACGCGATATTTGCTCGCTGTTTTCACAATTGCTTTTTCCGTAGCGGCAGACATCTTAAGATGGTTCAAGACATGATTCGGGACAGTAATTAAGAAAGTTAAATTAATTAACTTTTTAATGAGCGGGGTTAGGTGGTTAAGTCCAATGGGAGAATTGAAGTCCTTCATGCGAAGAACCCATTTCAGCTTTGAGATTTCGAAAAAGCGGCTTCTATTAATTATTGTGGCGTAATGAAGTTCAGGCAAATTCAGCGGCCAAACCGAAACCCAAGCATCGATGAGCGCAACAAGCAGACGACTAGAATGACGTCACTGTTCAAGACAACGGTTACAGAGGTGCAGTGCTTCCCCGTTCGTTAAAGTATGTGCGTCATGCGTGCTACTACTGCAAGCGCAGCCCACACACCCGCACCAAGAAGTCAATTGATGGTTGATATAATGACGTTTACTCATTGTGGACGTCTCAGACGAATGTGGCAGTTGCGCTCTTCCGCGTTTCGGTTTCGGTTTGGCCGCTGAATTTGCCTGAACTTCATCACGCCACAATAATTAATAGAGGCCGCTTTTTCGAAATCTCAAAGCTGAAATAGGGTTCTTCGCATGAAGGACTTCAATTCTCCCATTGCACTTAACCACCTAACTCCGCTAATTAAAAAAGTTAATTTAATTTAACTTTCTTAATTACTGTCCCAAATCATGTCTTCAACCATCTTAAGCTACCTGCCGCTACAGAAAAAGCAACTGTGAAGACATGCGAGCAAATACCGCATTTTCCTGATTTTTTAAAAAATAGTGGACACAATTTCTTGAAACACCCTGTATATATACATATATATATATATATATATATATATATATATATATATATATATATATAAAGGAAAGAAGTGTAAGTTTAAGGGCTCGTTTTGCCTTTGTTAAACACAATATTAATGAGAACTAACAGACTATGATGCCAAGGAAAGTATACGGGATGTGATTAGAAGTAATTGTAATGTAAATGTGAAGAAAGAAAAGTGGACGAAAAGATAACTTGCCACCGGCAGGGACCGAACCTGCGACCTTCGAATAACGCGCCTGATGCTCTACCACTGAGCTAAGGTGGCGGTCAGCCATCCATCCACTTTATAGGGTATATATGTGCATTTAAACGTGGGAGCGTCACTCAGCGCCGCCCGTTGCCATTGCGGCGAGTGTGGAACACTCTTTTTGCCTTTTTTTTGGCGTCACGTAGCACGTGATCTTATTAGGAGCTGACAGCTGACTAATAATCCCTCGCATACTACCTAAAAAGGCACCAAGTCTGCCAGAACGAGACCCCCGCTATGAAGGAAGGAGACCCTCAACGAGATCCTCATATATCTACCCTTTAAAGTGGACAGAGGGATGACCGCCACCGTAGCTCAGTGGTAGAGCATCGGACGCGTTATTCGAAGGTCGCAGGTTCGGATCCTGCCGGTGGCAAGTTATCTTTTCCGTCCACTTTTCCTTTCTTCACATTTACATTACAATTACTTCTAATAGCTTCCCCTATACTTTCCTTGGCATCTTTGTCTGTTAGTTCTCATATATATATATACTATTGTATGTGGTATATGCAAGATACTTCTATTCAAGTCGGGAGGTCGCGCTTGTTTTGACCGACGTGCCGTAGTCCGTTGTAATACGGACTCGGCAGCGCACCTACAGGCCGCTTCACGTTCCCGGGTTTTGCCTGAATATAACAGGTCTCTACAAAAAGCCGCTTGTGGAAATTGACCGCAATGTCGACGATACGGGAGTTATGAAAAGCAATGCGGTGATCGTTGACCTGGCTGTGCTCGGCCAAGTAACCTCATTTGTCGTTGCAACTTGTGGGCGTCGTTCCGATGTTGTCACAACCTCTCCGGAAGGGCTTTTCGTCTCCCCCACGTATGAAGCGCCACAATCCGCTGAAAGAAAGGAGAAGTGCTGAATAAGCCAATTTCTATGCTCGGCTGCTTCTATCCGCGCCCAAAAGACAGACCACCCAAAGAAAAAGCGCAAGGAGTGATAAACTCAACTCCTTGGGCGGATTGTGGCGCTTTCCGTGTTCCTCAGGTGTCCTTAATGCCCCGCCTCAGTGTGTGAAGTAAAAAAAAATTGAAGAACAGTTTGTACATTCCAAAGTGTGTTCGGCGAAAGCTTGTGGCCATTCGACTGACTATGCCATGTCTTTTTGCTTTGTACTCTGAGTGGGAATGGCACACAAACGGAATGTGTGCGTGTTTTTTTTTACCGCGAATCGCAGCGAGACGCGAGACTAATCTGCCTCCGTTTTGCATGCGTTCATATTCTCACGCTTTGTGCATCGTGCAGACGCCATCCGCGTTCAAGCGCTTAAATTGACCGACACTTTGTAAATTCTAGTGTGTGCCGCGAACGCCTGTGCCCATTGAGACGAGGTCGGTCAGAATGGAACGCGATGTGCGCGTCTCCCTCCTTGCAAGATTGGAAACGCTGGGCACAGCGACGCTACGCGAAGCAAAGCGCGACCGCAGTAGAGTCCGACGCGACCGATATCCTTTTGCGCGCCCCGGCGGCCACCTGGCATCGTGCCAGGGTACGGAAGGGAGAACGGACGGACGGACGGACGGACGGACGGACGGACGGACGGACGTGAGCATGAGACATTATAGGCTTTCGCCTTAAAACGCAAGGAGTGCACGCATCTGATAGCAGTGGAGCGCGTCAGCGCGAGCTTGTGTTGATGGTTTAGAGGCCCGGCGTTTCTCGCGGTGACTGCGGTGATGGCTTCGGAAACTGATGAAACGACGGTAGTGAGAGCAGGCATTACGGAATATTCGACAAGTCATACCGTTCGGCTGGCAAACTGTGCAGGGTAAACAAGCATAACAAAGTACACAAGCTGTCGCTTGCAGAACCGACATTAGCCGAAGAAAACTGGCACCATTTTTTCACCTGGGTGTTGCTCTAATCATAGCACCGGTGCATCGACAGCACTTGGTTCTGTCTCTCCACATCATAAAAGATATATAAGATGGACATTTAAGTGGTCAGTTTTATTCTCTTTCTCTCCCTTCACAGGTTTCTACGGGAACAGTGTACAACATTGGATTCAATGTCCTTCGCAATAATGTGGTATGTTGTAATCAGCTGCATGCAGTGTAGATCTTATTAATTTGAACACCTCTTGGCTCAGTGGAGGTACCACTATGAGAATATGCGGAATGATAGGGCATTTTTGAATTTTTTTCTACATATTAAGTTTGTATTTCTGAACAAGGATTGCTGTCTCTTTGTCATTTTCCCCTAAGAGTTTAGTCCAATATTAAAAATATTTATGCCTGTTGACAAGAAACGACTTAATAATTCCTTGTTGCGCATTGCCCCGTTTTGTGTTATTTGGAGCTATCATGAGGTATCAGAGCACACAACAAAAATTTACTTCTTAAACCAGCGGTTCAAACGTACAGGAAAACAAAATTCGGCAGATCCCACATACCATGGTAATCGATGTGATGCGAAGCATGCGGAGAGAAGTTGACTGTGATGTATTTTTTTTTGTTGAGCGAAACGTTACGAAACCACGTTAAAATATGTACAGATATTATACACACAGATATGTATGTTGAACAGTCCCATAGGTTTTATATAACTAATTGTTTACAGTTCGGTAACGATGTCAAGAGCAATATGGGTACCACCGACACCAGCAGCGGTAAGCTGAAATGTAGCACTTTTGCTTGCGAGGATGGCTGCCCTGGATAGTGCTACGGAGACAAACTTCAGTGGATGGCGCTTAACTACAATTGACGCAATCCCGGCGTGACGCCTGAATCTATGGCGTACATATGTAATGTTTATAAAAATAGATGGGTAGCACTGCAACCACTACTGACGTTTCATCAACATTACGCCTGCATAATAGGGTCTTTTTCCAAAGGAGTTCCCGAGACCTGGCGTGGCTCTGTGGTACAATAGTTCATTTCCACGCAGAATGCTTGGGGTCCGATTCCTGCTGGGACCATAATATATATTCTTCGCATTTGTCTGGTCTATCTATCTATCTATCTATCTATCTATCTATCTATCTATCTATCTATCTATCTATCTATCTATCTATCTATCTATCTATCTATCTATCTATCTATCTATCTATCTATCTATCTATCTATCTATCTATCTATCTATCTATCTAGCCGCCTACGTCTAGGATGCTTTCGTGATTGCCTCTTTAACTTGGGGTACACCAAAATTTATATGGGAGGGTAAGAAGGTTTCACGAATATGTCTGGGCCTGGCTGGTCATAACATTAATAATGTGAAAATCTCCCGTCCAGTACGGTGGTCAAACCATTTCTTCCAGACACGTGTGGCACATACCCATATACCACGGGCCAGGTATGAGGGCATGCGCTGAAGGTGATTAACAGTTTATACCTACCCAAGGACGGCGAGAAGAGACATTGGTATTTTAAGCTAATAAAAATTACACCATCTCCCGCTAAAGGGAACCATGTGTAGATGTGAAGCAGCGGGCGCTAACGCTTACACTGGCGGCGGCGTTGACGCTGGCGCTCATCGCAGCGTTGCGCAGGAGAGAAAACTGGGGAGGCGCAAAGCACGCAGTGATGGAGCGGTGTTTCCTACTGGAACATGCCAATCGCTGCTAATGGGCAATGAGAAACAGAAGACTCCGACTGGACACAGAGACCCGCAGTCCGCTTTTAGTTAACGCGCACGCTGCAAAATTTTTATTGTTCAACAACGCACAGGAGAAATCTCCCACCGGCACCACCTTGCAGGTCAAGATCCAGTGCCATATATACGGGGTGGCCAGTGAACGGTTGTGCAGCGCGAGCAGTCGGTTTTTTCAACCAAGCAACTCGCTAGCAGACGCTACCTGCGTCGGCGTCGTGAGGCGAGAGAGGGGGGGGAGCGTATGAGAGGAGAGAAAGGGGGGGACGCGCATGCGCAGTGAGGGTGTGGTTGCCGCGGGGAGGGATGCCTAGAGGAGAGAGAGAGGGAGAGGAGGTTTTTATTTTTATTTTTGAAAGGGTTTGCGCTTGCGCAGTAAGGGTGGTCACGCGGCACACCACCGCCACCACCACCACCACCGGATTAAGCTTCGCCATAAGATGCTTAACATCTAAAAATTGACATCTGGCAGCGTTGACCCACCGAATGCACAGAATAAGTAGTAGTAGTAGTTGTAGCAGCAGGAGCAGCAGCCCCGGTGGTGGTGGTAGTAGTAGTAGTAGTAGTAGTAGTAGTGATAGTAGTAGTAACAGTATCAGTTTTAGTAGTAGTAGTAGTAGTAGTAGTAGTAGTAGTAGTAGCAGTAGTAGTAGTAGTAGTGGTACTTGTAGCAACAGATGTGGCTGTAGCGGGGGTAGTAGTAGTAGTAGTAGTAGTAGTAGCAGGAGTGATAGTAGCGGTTGTAGTAGTACTACTACTAGTAGTAGTAGTAGTAGTAGTAGTAGTAGTAGTAGTAGTAGTAGTAGTAGTAGTTGTAGTAGTAGTAGTAGTAGTAGCAGAAGCCGAAGCAGTAGTGGTAATAGCGCTGGTTTTAGTAGCAGTAGGAGAAATAGTAGGCGTCACATAGGTACCGTCACGAGAGGAGTGAATAAATTAAACAAACAAGACGGAATAATGATAATGGTTATTTTTTGTGCAGAAAGTCATCACCATCATGGTGGTCATGTTTACCGTTAGGTTTGCGGCGGGTTTTACGGTGTGGAACGGACTCTATATCTTTATTTGTGCAAGAATATAATATTCTTACCTAATCACGTAAGCATAGTTTAGAACCACACTGCAAACGATAAATTAAAGAACCACGTAGTTGAGATTTAAATTCTTGCCCTGTTGTAGATATGGTTACGTGTGCTTTGTTTCTGGATGCTTATTCTAAAAAAAACGGGATGACACGCCTCATTTTCTCAATCTATCACACATTCTTTCTTGCACATGGCGTTTCCTGAAGTATTTTTTCTTTTCATGCGGCGATTTGATCGTTCAACATCTGCAGCATGCGCTCTTCGTTGGGTCACATCATGCTGGTTTTCAAGATTTACCTCGGCTGTGTGTTTTACTTTTCCTACCAGGGCTGAGAATCGAGCTCATTCCTTTAGAGTATTCTTTGTTCACCAGCCCCATGAAGGCTGATTCGCCGTTATTAGTTTTTTTTTTCTGACGTCCTTTGAGGAGCAAATAGTTACGTTTTTGTAGGCAATGTTTAAATGTTTTTTCCTTTGTCTTTGCAGATGCTCGAGAGATGTGTCACCATCCTCTGGGTACCACCCGTTTATACACTTGCAAGAAGGCAAATCTTGAACTTTTGGTGCACACCAGTCGTGTAGGCACCGATTTATTGTGGGGGGCGGGAAGGCGGGGGGGGGGGGGGGGGGGGTCTTCGCTGGAAATATAAGTATTACAGATATCGTTTCCTGACATTTCACGGCTAACCAAAGAATGCTCACAGCTTATGGTGTCCGTCCCTTCACATTATTTTGGGTTCCACTGAAGTGCACAGCCTCTGACAACCCTAACCGTCACTACGACTTCGTCAAACGTCTGGAAACTTCTTCATTTGCCCATCTGGCGGTACACTCTGCAAGTATTGCGATGTGCGCAGCTGCATCCCAAAATACAAAATTGCGAACAACATTGCCTGATCAGTACAAGCTCAATTTAGCTATCGACATCGATGCATTACTTTTGGGCGAAACGGCCAACTTCTTTTTCAACATCATAAGTAGTATAAGTACGAAGACAAAAATAATTGCTCATCCCACGTACCATGGGAATCGATGTTATGCGAATCATTCGTATGGAAGGTGACTGTGCTATAATTTTTACTAAGCGAAACATTACGAAATGGCAATAAATATATGTGCAAATGTTGTGCGCACAGTCATATGTTGAAGGGTCGCATATGTTATAACCAGTTGTTTACAGTTGCGTAACGATGCCACCAGAAACATGGGTATTACCGAAGGACTCTGGTATTACCAATACAAGAAAAGGTAAGCTGATATGTAGCCCTTGTGCTTGCGAGGATGGTAGCCCTGGATAGTGCTACGTAGACCAACATCAGTTGACGGCGCTTACGTATACAATTGACTTTAACCCGACGTGACGCCTGCAATATAGAAATACATATGTAATGTTTATGTCTACCCTGTCGGATAGGCTTATAAAATTGGATAGCCAGCACTGCAACCACCACGGACGTTCCACCAACATAACGCCCGCATAGGGTCTTTTTCCAAAGCAATTTCGAGATCCTACGTGGATTTGTGGTAGAATAATTGATCGCCACGCAGAACGCTTGGGTTCGATTCCTGCTGGGACCCTGAGATTTATTCTTTGCATTCGTCGGGTCAACGCTGTCATTGTCAGCTTTTTCTTAACGCTCTCACGTTAAAATTACCAATGTCTGTTCTCGCCGTTCCTGGGAAGATATGGAGGAGGAGGAAAGAAGAAACAAGCGGAAGGACAGGGAGGTTAGCCAGTTCTAAGACCGGCTGGCTACCCTGTGCTTGGGAAGGGGGATATAAACCGTCAGTCACCTGTGGCACATGCCAGCCTGATGTATACGGGTATGTGCCACACGTGCCTGTCGGATAGGGTTTGCAGACGTTCGCTACGGTGCTGGTGGGGCTACGTGTTGGTGGGGAAACTGTGCGACTTCTTTGTGGAGAATCCCGTACCTGTATCTTCGCTTCAAGAGGGGTAATTGCGGCAGTACTAAAATGCTAACACGCGGCACGTCATGTGCGTGCAAGAAGAAATGCACCCACGACACCGTCATTCATCCCACGTGATAGTGGCCGGAATCTTCTGATTGGATCTGGCAGTTCACGAAACGAAGTTGGCAGCTTGGGCCCCGAATATTGGCACTTAAAATGAGGGATTCATAGAGTGAAGAAAATTTCTCCCATTGGGAGCAGCCTTCGCTACTTTGCCAAAGATGTTACTTAGCGACCAAAGCGGCCAGTAGCGACTGTTTGCTACCAGTCACATTGCCAGTACCTTGGGAGCCCGGCCGGAGCTAGACGCAGGTGCGACCTAGCTATTTTCTACAACATTGCTGTAGAAAAGGGCACATTTTTTTCTACAACCTTGTTCGTGAAGTGCCCCATTATCTGGTCAGACTATGCGGCTACTCGCCCAAAACAGCCCTCTTATAGGCTGTCCTCAAGATAATATATCAAGATTGAAACAAGAGAACTGTACGGACAAGCGGTTAACAATCGATTCGTGGCAGAACAACAGCAAAAAGACGCTTCGTACTATTTTCGATAATCTGCAGGTTAAAATGGATGTATCCATGGCCCTTTCAAGGTGAATCAATCTAGCTACGCAGCCGGCGCCCTTAAGTATAGCCGGCAATAACGAAGAATCCCATCAATCACTGGCAGTCGTACATGATAATGCCTATATATGACGTATGATTCAAAAGGTTTTTTTAAGACTAGGATCTACAGTGACTACTGAGGTCTTTGACGACAGAAAAGCAAATTCTTCAGAGGCTGTAAGTGTAATTACTGTACCTCCAATATTAAGTTCAACTTTTACAGATAATTAGACAGCGTCAAACTACTATCTCAAAGGGAAGCCCCGCAACGATCTTTTCTGAGCAAACCGGCGTGGTCTCTTTCACTGTGTAACTGACGTTATGGACCGTCTAATGCTTAGCGTATACCTTTTGCATGCGTGTCCACTTGTTTCTTACGTAGATGAGAACGCCTTTCAGAAGTTAATAAAATGGACATTTTAATTCTTTACAGGCATTTCTTTATCACATACAAAGAACTTTTCTGATTTTTTTTATTTTTTCATTACCATGTGCGGAAGGAAAAACGACTTGTTAACATACACGTACCTATCTAGTTATATTATTATTCAGAAGCGACCATCCCAGGCACGAACGAGATGTCCAGCCAAATAAACAATTGGACCTTAGTTCTTTGTCAGCCCGCGTCTGAGACCAGCTACTCAGGAATGCCAGTTCACTGGCCAGCTCTCTCGCAGCAAGCAGATGGAATCGGAGCAGGTGCATCACCCTCTGAACTAACGTTCCCATTTATTTGCAGCTAGGAGTATTCTAACCTAATAGAATGTTCGTCGAGCACAGCGGTGGACAACAGTTGCACGGCATTTTGCCTTACGCAAAAAATATCACACATGCGCAAACTGTCTTCTGGGACAATCAGGACTAACGATACAGAGGAAAAAAAATAACGACTGACTCGACCTATCAGCTCCTTTACGCAGGCGCGTCACGTGGAGCGTTTACCCACTACTAGCGCCCTCCCACGCAAAATGCGGTGACAACTGTCAACTCCCCTTATACGCCCTCGCTCATTGCCTGCGACGCGTTTTCATCGAGCGGCCGTGGCACTACTACCAACTAGTAGTAACGTTAATCTTCATCTACGTCATAGCTCGTCTTCATCTAGTAGTAGCGCTCGTCTTTTCTTGTTTTTGTGTGTAGAAACTTTCGCGCCAAGTTTACTTAAAACGATGATAAATCAACCATCCCAGGAGCATGTCCATATGCTGTGCGCCGCTCCGAGAATTCTATCTTGGCGATTCCTAAGTTCCAAACTTCTGTCAATCACCTCTCAGCATTTTCTCTTAATAATTTGTTTAAAAGAGGTACTGGGCATCGATACCCAGCACCTCCACCAAAGATGTTACGGGGAAGAAGCGATATACACAGCGTATATTTAACAACAAACGTACAACGCTGCTGCAGTCCAAGCGCGCTCCGCTCAGCACTTCGTCGTCATCATCTTCTGCCATATTCGCCCGTGACAATATGTTTTCCTGCTGCGATCCTCACAGGCATAAATTCACCGTGTTGATTCCCTCGCAAGACATATCATTTGCACCTAACAAGTACCGACAGTGACAAGGTAACCCTACGATGACTGATCACTTCAAAACAAGCACACCATGGGTGACTAGGCGGCTTTCAGAAAGATAATTATAAGCCCACTAATTGAAACGTTCACCAGTTTGTTTGAGGTACTTATTGCAGATAGGGCAACCTCTTCTGGTAGACGGGTGGATGCTATTCAGAAGGGCTCAACGCCGAGCATATGAAGTTTTCCGGTAGGTCACTGTCGAAAACAACTCAGATTCTGCACCAAGACCTTAAGCAACAGAGGCCATCTACTTACGTAACTTTGACTTAAACATAAAAGTGCAAAATTCGGCAAGTTGGCACGGATTCAAGGTGAATAGTAGCGTGTAAAGACAAAGGTTGAATTGAAACTAATAATTGTCAAGTAATTGAAATTGTAGTGACTGAATTTTTCAGAAAAAAGAGAGACCAATTTTCACAGGTAATTGTACCAGGAGTTGTAGTAGCCATGCATGTGCGGTACCTATTGCTCCCTGTTTTCTTTGTGTTGAAATTGAGGGTACTAAATATGAAAATGCACTCGCTTGTATCATTGAAGTAGACAAGTGCGCTTGGCAAAAACAGTTCTTTGGCTTCTAGCGACACCCCATATTCCAAAGATTTTTCATTGCTGGTAGTAGTCAAATTTTCCACACAGGAACAAAAGCATGCCAGTAAATTTTAGACCTATTTCCTCTACATCTTTAGTCGCTACATCTAAAAGTAGCGTGAAATGTTCATGAAATACATGTCTATACCGTAACAATTAGGAAGCACTCTCCAAAGCTTAAGAGAAACAGGTTGATCACTGCTAACATAACTCGAATAATGTTTTCAGCTTTATAAAAACGCCAATCAGGATGTTTGAAGAATTCTATTACGCAAAATGCAGGTTTAAGAAAGGACAATATGGCTGCAGTGATCCCTTCAATGCTCCTCATCGGATTGCTGGTGAGCATTTTCGAAGAAAGCTTTCAAGCCCGTGGATGGACAGAAGTCAGAAATGTGCAGCACCCATTATACCACGGATTAGCAGTGTTCGCCTACCTAGATCAAAGGCAGCATGACGGTGATGGCTACTCGTTTCTGGTAACTCAAGCCAGATGGAAGGTGGGTTCGCTACGAGTATGCAGTTTGCATGTCTTAAATATACATTCTTTTCCATTCGCTTACTTTTACTTATTCACATATGTATGTATGAATATATATATATATATATATATATATATATATATATATATATATATATATATATATATATATATATATATATATATATATATATATATATAAGGAACAAAAGAGAGTACGACGCAGGTTGGTTTTGCGCGGTTTTGCATATACCGTGAAAAACCAACGTGCGTCGTACTCTCTTTTGTTCCTTATTCTACCGGGGCCAGCGTTATTTCATTGCTGCAACTATATATATATATATATATATATATATATATATATATATATATATATATATATATATATATATATATATATATATATGTATGCAGGACAAAGCACATTCATCCGCACTAGATAAAATTGATCCTTACCGGCCTGACCATTCAGAGTTCATAACTGTTTGACGAGGAGCCGCCTTATCCGAAGACTGTCACCAGCTTGCTCGTTCGTAAACATCGTAGGACCAAAGTCGTCAGTAACATCGCCACGATGTATCGTCTACTGCAACATGCTTTCTTCCAGGCACAGTGGTGTTGCTGTGGGTGCCATTTACACATCCGGGACTTTCCCACAATCTATCTTCGAAGTACCACGGCCTTTATGGGATACTACAGTAAACTTCTGCAGTAAATTATCTCGTGGAGACGCTCGACGCTTCTCCAGAGAAACCTCGTCGAGGACAAGAATTTGTGCGCGTTCCCTCGGCGGTGCATTTTGAAAGTTCGCACATACTTACAACACCACAAATGTGATTAGGGTGGCACTCCGTGAGCCAACGTTGAAAGGAGTTGTCACTGCGTTACTGTTTTGTGTTGTCCACGTATCCTGCTGTGTTAAAACTAATACCCCGCAGAGTACCGCCTGTCCCGGCAATCTTTTAAACCGAAACGGCGACTGGGCGCTCTAAACGCTTCTGCAAATAATTAGCCGTCGCAAGATGCAGTAAAGAAGTTTTCCAGCCGTGATAAATAGGTTGTTGGCAACTTACTGCATCCAAAAAAAAAAAAAGAACTTTTGTGTCGTTACTTATGAAAGGCCAACTCCGGCGATTTTTTAGGTGAATAGACCTCAATTAAATTTGCTTGATACGTTCATTTGCACGTTCCTGTCATTATGCAAAACCATAAGTTTGAGGATACGCAGATTGTTTACAAATGAGTTTTACTAATTGTGTCCAAACGACCACCTGGTATCCAACAATTATTGCGTACATTGTGTGCGTAATGTGATTTAGGGCAACGCGACGGGAGCGACAGAAGCGAGATGCCACTACAGCGTCAGCTCGTCTGATGTTAATCGTGTTTGTTTGGCCCCCCGTTGTTGGTTGGGCGTTGGACTTTCTCTTCCTTGTGGGCGTGCGTGCCATGGGTGACAAGTGCTATTAGGTTGTGGTTTGCACGCGATGTCCCATATTGTTGCCATAACAGTCACTAATAATAATAATAATAATAATAATAATAATAATAATAATAATAATAATAATAATAATAATAATAATAATAATAGTCTTTATTTTTCCCGTACAAAGGGGGAAGGGACTCCAAACCAAAAGCTAGAAAACTGTAGCTTGAGTGCGCCTGAGGCCCAACAAAAATACATTCATGTAACATACATGGCAGAAGAAACGAAAACGCTGTCAACGAGCGGAAAATTTAAAAACATTGCACATACAGGTGTAACATCACATACAATAAATAAATAAAGGGATAGAACTATACAAAATGGTAACAAAAAAGAAAGAAGTACTCTGCTAGTAAACATACACACAAAACAAAAGACCTACACACTGTACCTTACAAAATATTCTCTATGTTCTTTGGGTGTTAATGTGAGTAGGCAACAATCGTCTTTTTCATATTTGTTTAAAATCCTTAGATGCGACTTTATATGCGACTAAACAGTCACATCTAAAGATTACGCTTCATCTCGACACTATAGTGTTTTAGCTAGCAGTGCCGGTTTACCCAACGGAAACGACGGTAATACCATGCCGGTTAAAAAGTGCACACGCGCGAAATATACCATACTGAAACACATTTCGACCACTGCACCGGATCCGCCGTGGGCGGGTCTATCCGTAGAAGCTAAACTGCGGATCGTAAGAAAGGTTGCTTGTATTTGGCTTTATCAATCATCGATCCTATCCGATGTCATGTCAAACGTCGCTGTTCACAGTTTTATACACTCTTTCCATAACAATACTATAAAGTTATCCGTAAGCTTCATAGCATTAACATTTTATCCGATCGCGGCAGCCAGAAAGATGGACCGCTTCGGCGGCCTGGACAGGTGGCGCCATCTGGCGGCGCTATACGTAACTAGGCAAGCACATTATGAAAACAAGTCCCTTATACTTGATCAAATAGAAATATTGAGTCTAGTTACATCCGAATGCGTCCGAATCGCAACTATCATTGTCCGATAGCTCCGAGGACCTTGTGCACGTGGCACATGGTGCGGCTGGTGCGGAGTGGCCACCCTTCTGCTCAGCGCCTGCTCATCGCGTCTTCCGCAGCCTTCGTACTCCAAGCTGGGAGGAGAGGCATGCCCTGCCTCATATCCGCTTTTTGCTAGCTCGTACTTCACGCGAAGACATCACTACTCGGCTGGGTTTCGGTTTCGCTGTAATGCTTATTTAACATTATTTAAACATTTTCTGAGTATATCTACTACAGCGTCCGTGCCAGGGTCGTATAAGGAATATACAAGCACCATTACTTTAAGAAAATTAATTTTAACGACTTTCTATCTCGCCTTGCAGGAGGACAATAGGACAGCGCGAATGTACCAAATTGGATTTATCGTCTTCTTGGAGGAAGCGGTATGTTCTAATATTTAATTTGTTTATTCATTCATTTCAATTCCGGCGTAATCGCAGAGAATATTCCTATCCTGATTGTTCCTAGAGAATGGACCAAGATTTGACATATTGTTGGGCCGAACATTCAACGAATTGCCGACTTTCACGCAGGTCATGGTGTGAAGCACCTTCCGCTTCCATCACTTGTACGACCGCCTTTTCTCAAATCTAGTGCTTTAAAGAGCGCGTAGTCTGAAATTTAGAGCCAGAGAACATGATCTTCAAAAACATCCGCTGAATTGGGGCGCTATGTCCACTGATCACTCTGTAACAAGCCCTGTCGTTTTATAGGCACTCTGGACGTGATGTGCTGCTTGACATGATAGATGAAAAAGTCGCAGTGCCGATGTGCTGCACAATGGCGGTGAAGATGGACAGCATTTAGAGCCTTAACGTGATGGACATCCTTAACGAGGACGTTAAAGGGGAACTCCGGTGCATTTTCGACCATACTGAGATAGCCCCGTTTTCAGATAGTATTAACAGTCCTGCAACAGCCAGGGGGGGTTCATTTTGCCGGCACTCTCGTCAATAATTTTAAATAAGCAATGAACGATGAGTCAAAACAGAAACCGAAACAGGGGGCTGCTCCATTCTCCATGCTGGGTATGCGATGACGTCACGAAATCCGCTGCACGTTTCCCATTGATTTCTATTACGTACACAATGAACTCTTCGTTACAACACATCATCCTCTGTTTAAAGTGAATACTTCAGGCTGGTTTATACTTTTCGCGAAGGTTGATAACACCGGTAATCTGTGAAGACATTCTATGTTGTCCTGCGCAATAGATTTTCTATATGAAATCAAAAACTTTCTAACAGTGAAGTGGTAGTAGGACGATGATGGGCCCTCGCGCCATTCTACGCCATTCCTCACATGATTTTTTTCGCGAATCAATAAAGTTGTTTGCCTTCCTACCTAACAGTGAAATTCTCTAGCCCATCGTTCCTTGTTCACCCCGTACCAAAAAATTAGCGTCATCATAAACGTGTATGTGCTACAGAAATTGGGTAAGTCCTACTACACACAACTTCCACTGAAAAGTAGCAAGGCAACAGTTAGTACAACAAATGGCTGCGAAGCGATGGTAACAAGCCGAACGCCCCGAGTGCCTACAACGAGAAAATACTAGGGAAAGGAAAAGGCAATGGCGGCTGCAAGAGGACTCCGAAGCGATGGAAGGTCTATGCCAGCGACGATACGCCCGTGTCATGTCTCCGACTGCGTGTAGTTTCACTCGAACATCTGTGCGCTGAGAATCAACATAAAAACAGCCTAGAATCACCTAGCTAAAGCTTTGCAACGACTTAGAAGCAACCTATGAGCAACAGCTTTGTCTTCAGAATCATCCAGTTTTGATGTGTCAAGGCCTGCGAGGATTGATGCAAGCTGCGCCATTATTTTTTCAATTTCAATTCATTTGTGTTTGCGTTCTTTAGGCTCCTTTACTATGGTCTCAATGCCTAACTGTACTGTCTTTTCTTTTCTTTTTTGCAGCTCCACGAAAAATGTATCGCGATAGTTACGGTTCGGCCAGTTTATGCACTTGGAAGGAGAAGGACCGTCCACAGATTTTGGTGCAGACCAGTGGCATAGAGCCGTACATTACGAATTTGAAGTTTGTATACTTGCTGCTTTCGACAAACATCCGCATTGCATTCGAGTTCCGCCTTTCCGGCATATTCAATGCACGCCAGTTTATCGCTCTGGATGAAACTGCCGAATTTGTTGCTCTGCCATACATGTAAATAAATGGAGCACAATAAACAGCCAGCGAAGTGGTGTAATATTCTTAAGATCCGTACGATTCGCAAAAACTTCAATGAGTAGCCTTACGTACATTTTCTCATCCGCGATCATGCACCAAGATTCAGTACTGTGACTTTAGTCACACGTTTTTATTTTACTGGGCACAATGTACATACATAATCAGTCATTAGCCAAATGGGTTTTTACGAATAAGCGGGCTTCTAGCAACAATACCACAAGGAAGAAAAGATGCTGTTTTATGCAACTTTCATAGCTGAATCCAACATTGCAAAACAAAGAAGTGAAAGTTTTGGCAATCAACTGCTGTTTTTCGCTATTTGTTTTAACATGGGTCTGTCATATCGCTCGAACGTTAGAGTCACAAGATTGCATATCTTTGCCAAAAGAAGGCCCAACATTGCAACACTGTACACGTGGATAAGCAGGTCCAATGCAAGAACTGTGTGGTTCATGGCATAGCGCTGTGCGGCAGCCGAAGTTGTAGTAGGGGCGTTAATGAACGCCTGAAAGAGCTCAATTACAAAGTCGACCCGACGCGGTGCTTTTGTGTTTATGGTGTTGGACTGCAGACATTGAAGTCGTGAGATTATCCATAGAGTTTCCTATAAATACACAAGAGGCAACACAGGCACTAGTGTCTCTGGGAGCTGCAACTCATGGCGCTTCAGCCAGCACGGCAATGGTGGGTACAGCAAACATTTGTCTAAACTTCGTTCTTTTGGCTCCTTTTGGCTTCGCGTGGCCTGGAGCCGCTTTGTCGCGAGACGACAATCAGCAAATGTTCAGCATTTGCACCTCACCACCTTAACCTTTTAGGCGTGCCAATTCTCATCGGTTCGCGAAGTTCACAATTCACCATTCTTTTATCCAAAGCAAACGCAAAAACACAAGAATAAACGAAACCACGTGTGCGTTCAATGCCGCAAGCATGAAGATTATGCAAATCCGTTTTACTAATCATCATTTCCATGCTGGCTGAACGATCACCGCGCCAGAGTTCCATCTTGTTAATATTGAAAAGCTATTGAAAAGCTGTTCGTTCTTGCGCGATAGTGTACGTTCGTATCAAACATCGGGGGGGTGACAATCGGTTCGCGACAACCGTATTCCAATACACCGAAATTAATGTTAATGGGCCTTGAGTGGGACCACAGGAAAATTCGTATCACACCGAAATTCGTACGACGCGTGATCATATTGCCTTGATTCTACTGTATATGGCATATATTTAGACAGGTTTTAAGCATTTTCAATGTTCTAAACTTTCTGCTTTCGACATACATTTACATTGAAGAATTCATGGCAAGAATGCACGTCAGTGCATTGTTGTGGATGGAACTGCCGACTTTGTAGAAATGTAAATAAATACTGAAAATAAAATAGCCAGCAAAATTGTGATATGTTCTTGAGACCCACATGATTCGCAAAACCTAGAATGAGTAGCCTTACGCCCGTTTGCTGTAACTAAGCTTAGTCCCTTATGGTGAAAACACGCACCGGTATTTTTATTCGTCTTCGTAGTGGAACTCATGCAGTATTTTATGCCATCTCTGGAAATTCTCTCATCCATGATCACACAAAAATTTAGCACTGTGACTTTAGTGAGATCTTTTGTCATAGTGCGCACTATACTTGCGCGATCAGCCATCAGTGAAAGTGAGCATGTGCACAAGAAAAAAAAAAGAAAGAAAAACGTCCTCGTATGCTTCTTCAAGCAATGATACCTCAAGCAGAAAAAAAAGACGTTGTTTGTGTAATTTTTCATAGCTGAACCCCCCTATGTCACAACTAAGATGCAAAATTTTGAGTAATCAGCTGCTTTCATTCGCTCTTTGTTTCGGCAGGGATCTGTCAGTCAGTTTGCGCATGCGTGAGAGTGGGAAATAAAGTATGCCTGTCACCAGATGGTTTCAGAATAGAACACTTATCACAGTGATAAGTACGTTCAATACAATCAGTCCGTGGTTTATCGAATTCCGCTGTCCTGCGGCATAAGGTATGTTGGTCAAACTGATAGTGGCAATAAAAAATGCCTAAAAAAGCACTATTATGATGTTGACCCCCCACGATGGTGTAGTGGTTACGGTGCTTGGCTGCACACAGGATCGGAGCCCGGCCGCGGCGACCGCATTTGTATAGCGGCCAAATGCTAGAGGCCCGTATGCATAAATTTAGGTGCACGTTAAAAGGCCCCAGGTGGTTAAAATTTCCGGAGCCCTCTACTAAGGCATCTGCCATAATCATATTTCAGTTTTGGGACGTGACACCCAAATAATGATTAATTATTACTACAATTATGAAGTTGAAATAAAACATAATTGTCATGTTGCCATACATTGCAGACATTGTGCAAATAAGCCAAGTTTAGACTTAAGGTGTACCATAGGCCACAGCTCAAATACGATCGAAAAATAATTAAAAATGTCGTAATGAGCCCGATAATCAATACATTTCAAAGCACGCCTTCCCTGGTTTATCTGACAAGGAAATTGATTATCTTTTAGTCTAGTGCGCACTGACAGAGCACACACTATATGATCTCATGTATAAATACACACGTCCTTTCATCCCAATAAATCAGCTGCAAGTCGTGCGCAGTGCTTCCTTCTTCCGCGTATAGTTGATTTTGCAATACTATTTTATGATGCATAGCCCACTCGCTCGAATTACCATACTCACATATTACGGTGACACATATATGCACATACAGCATGTATAAATAGCCAGGCTGCCGGCCAAATCCAGTTGAAAAATTAAGATAACTATAAAGTAGGCGACCTCTCAAGATTTGAGCCTCATACAAGTGAAGTATTTTTTTTGTCTCGCGTACTTGGTTTCATTATGAAAAATATATGCAATTGAAGTAAAGCAGAACCAACTAAAGTTTTGTTCAGTTCGCTCTAATTTGCATATCAGTGTTTGTTATGGGAAGGTTGATGTGTATAATGGTTCGCTTGCAAATAGAATGCGTGGTTACGCAGCAACGGTGGAGCAATAAATGCGACGGCAAGCAATAAGAATGCTATAATTGGAATCTAATGGAGCGTTACACTCAACGTGTTATTTGTGAAATTATTCCAGTTACATGCAAAATGTGGCAAAAAATGCGGAACGTCCGTGTCAGATGTTTCATATGAAGCGCCGTGAGCAATTAGCAGCATGGACGAAGAGAGAAAGCATGCAAAACCACCAGGAAAATATCTGCACCTGGGCGAACCACTCTGGTTAGGCTGACATAGACGTCTTAACCATGCCTGAAAGGCCGTTATGCAGAATTAGAGTATCTGCAGTGGAAAACGCCGCAGAAACGTGTGCATCCCTAGTCAGAATTTCCCATTTTACACATTAGAAGCCACACATTAGATAATAAATAACTAGCTCCTTTTACATTTCAGCTGTCCTGCTATACCCCGAGACGTCGTCGTCGTTATGAAAGCAGTCGTCGTAGTAGTAGTCGTAGTCACAATAGAAGTATTAGTAGTAGCAGAGATAGTAGTAGTAGTAGAAGTAACAGTAATAGTAGACGTAATAGTAGAGGTAGCAGTATTGGTAGTAGTAGATGTAGTAGTAGTAGTAGTAATAGTAGTAGCAGCATTAGCATAAAAGAGTACTAACAGAGGTGTAGTAGTAGGAGTTGTAGTAACAGTAGTAAAAAAGTAGAAGTATTAGTATAAGTAGTAGTATGAGTATGAGCAGCAACAGCAGTAGTGGTAGTAGTAATAGTACTAGTAGCAGTAGTTGTAGCATTAGTAGAAGCAGTTGTTACGCAGGTCACGTGATCAGGTCGGGAGTGAATACATAAACAAAGAAAACAAAATGATGACCTGTTTCAACGGAAAGTCATCAACATCATCATCATTGCAGTCTAGCTGTGCTACGGATTTCGGGGCTTGCAACCGGCTGTATATTTTTACTTGCGCGATTACAATATCAAATTTTTATTTGATAACATAGTCATGAGTTCAGACCACACTTCATACGATAAACAAAAGAACTACGTAGCTGAGGTGTCCATTCTCTTCCTGTCGTACATACGGTAATGTGGGCTTTATTTTGGGCTGTTCCCTTTCTTTCTTTAAATGGCACGTTTCATTTCCTCAATATCTAATACCCCAATTTCTTGCACATAACGTGTTTCGAAGTCCTTTTTAGGCATCGTTTTCAAATTTCATCATCCACAATATGCACACTTCTTTGGGACGCATGATGCTGCCTTTTAAGTTTATACATAAGCCATTTGCTGAACTGCTTTACCAGGGCTGAGAATCAAGGTGATTAGTTAAGCATGCGTGGTCTTCCAACTACACTGAATGTTCTTTCGGCGTTAGTTTTCCCTTTTTTCCCGTCACCCTTGTAGAAGCAAACACTACTGATGTTCAGTGCAATCCTTAACTTGTTTTTATTGTTTTTGCAGATGTACGAGAGATGCATCGTCACCCTTTTGGGGCCTCCAATTGATACACTTGGAAAGAAAGTTGGTTTTGGTTTATGACGGCGTATAACACACCACACCTAGATAGGAAAAAGGGGCGGGGAAGAGAAAGAGCGCCAGCTGTGAAGAAAGAGAAGGACTTACAGCAGGGTACAAATTGGATGCACGATCTGCTAGAAATGCAACGTGTAGTTCTAAAAGCTTGGGTAAGTAGGTTTTTGTTCATGGCGGCGTATAACACAGCACGCGAACATAACAAAAAGGGGCTTAGTAGAAAAAGCTTCTGCACTTGTACGCTGCGCTTCTAGTACATCGGCCACCTCTCTGCACCCTTCTGCAAGCCCTTCCTTTCGCGTTAGGCAGTGCTTCTTTCTACCATGTCGCCTTTTCCTATCTTCACACGCTGTTTTATACGCCGACATGATCCAACATACCGGTAAGGCCCGAAAAAGCGACGTAGGAGGTGGACGGGCTTTTTCGTTTTCCTTGGGTTGTATGCGACCTATCTGCGGCAAAGGTTGTACCGGTAAGCGTCGTAGCGTTGCCGAGAGCGAATGCGGCATGGAGCTGCGCGGAAACCAGTTAGGTGGAGGCGATATATGATGGAACAGCAGTTTCCGCGCCGATAGTGATGCCACACCCATTTTCGCAGCAGCTACCGCAGGATTCTTTCGCCGGTTGCTGATAGGACTGTTTGAAAAAATTAGCAAAATAAGGTTCATGTTCGAAGCCATTGTAATATCACTGTCATTGAAGTGCGTCGCGATACAGAGCTCGCCAGTAAGTACCCGGCATAGTTTGACATTCGCCACACGAAGCGCAAGTATACTGTTGCCACGACTTGCCATCTCAACTGCCTCTTTGTTACACCGTGTGATCTCACAAAAGGATTAGCACTGCATTTATTTGGGTGACCAAGCTTCTCTCCCACTTGCACAACAGAATGCGATTACGAATTGAACGTCCAATCAGTCCCGCTACCGATGAAAGTCGCAGGTCAGAGCGTGACTTAAAACTGAAGTGAATGAAATGGTCTTTCTGTTGTTTACGTTGCGCCACACTATTACTGGTCAAGCTATGCAGGTACTCTCCCAACACAGTACTCCGATGTGCTATTAAGATATTCATTATGAATAGTTGTACCAACAGAAATGTGTCGGCCACAATGAACAAGCAAGTAATGCATAACAAAGAAAAAAATGCTTTGAATTATTGAGAATATTTCGCAGGATCAAAGCGATGCGTCCAGAGCCCGTTAAAAAGACAACCAATATATCTACGCGCCCAACGGCACTAAATAAAGGCTGGAAATAACGAGAGATCGCTCAATCAATGACAGTCGTACAAATAAATGCCTATGCATGACGTACGATTCAGAAGAATATCTGACACGGATGTGTAGCGACTGCAGTGCTCTTCCTCGGCCGGGAAAGGAAATATTTCGCATACTGTAAGTGTAGTCATACTACTTCCTAACCTAACAGTTCATACTTCCGATAGTTAGAAGGCCCTATACTATTAAGTTGACGAATATATTTAAGGAATGAAAGCGAAAGTCCACATAAGCCCTGCACAACGTTCCCAATATTTAGAACAATTTTCGCTGCGCTAATTTGTATCGCACAGGCGTCGATTCTACTTCTTAGAACTGAGTATTGTGAAAGTATAACAACTGTAAATGCCATAAGAAATCTTCCGAATGCTAAGAATCTCAAACGTGAAAGCAGTGTACCAGCAGTTGCTCCAGCGAATAATGCTTAGATGGACGTATGGTAAACTTGTATGTAGGATCCTTCTTTATTAGTTAACGTTATTTGAAACCTCAGTAAAACTTTGAGGAATACGTTGCACACCCACGTTGAGTAGCTGGACATGGCCAGCACCTTTTACGGACTCCAGTTCTCAATAGTTAAAAGTTTGGGACATAATTGCGCATAATTGAGACACGCAGTGTGCTGAATACAAATCTTGTGGCTGGGCGAGATGGTTCGCAATTTTTAGAAGGTTGTGAAATTAGCAACAACACAAAAACTCAGGACAGCAAGGGCAAGTACAAGGACACCTGCATAAAATTAAAATATAGGCGCAAAAGCGCTTGTTCGTGTGGTCGCCTCGTTTTTGCCTAGTGCATGCCTACTTATTTGCTTCAATACATCTTCAGCCCTTAGTGCCACTGACTCTCCTTCTATGGAATAACAGACTGTGCTCTTGAGCTAACCGTAGCTTATTATTACGTATTGTTTTCGAAGTTTTTGCAACCACTCCTCTACCGACCAATCCCGCACATTTCTTACATATTTGTGCGTCTACGCCTGCATGCAATTTCCCAGAGAGCATCTCGATCTGCCCTTCCTGAGTGATTTTTTTTTCTCCTTAAGCGTTACTACCCATTTGTGAGCAGACAGTGTGCACTCTTTCACCTAGTACTTGTGGTTCGAGACCGCCTAATGCCTTATCATATTCCCTCCTGAACGTGCCTCTTGTTATTTCTCACAGACCTCCCACGTCGCCTCTCCAAAAGTAATAGCATTCGATATTTTAATTTGTGACAATTGCTTTTCAGATACTATAACCCTCCTTTCCTTCGCCAGTTTCTAAGCTGCGTCAGATGGACTTTCGCACGCAAAGACACCACATGTTTTCACTGGCGTAGCCAAGAGCCGGTTTGACACAGCCTCTCACTCGCAGAAATATTTTAACTTTGCATCTAAATGCACATGCATACACGCACACATACAAATAGAGAAATAGAGAGAGGGTAAGTGAAAGGCAAGGAGGTTAACCAAAAGAAGATTATCCGGCTTGCTACCCTGCATTTGGGGAAGGGGTAAGCAGGACAGGAATGTACGTAAGAAGAAGATAGGAGAAGGATTAAAGAATATCATGGAATTTAAAGGACAGCGACCATAAAAAAATTACGAAAAAAGACGTTTCGACTTCCGCTGACGGGAGCCCTGTTCACAAGTCCCGAGCCAGACGGGCTTCCGTCAGAACCTCGACTTCAGGGTTGAAGATTATAAAGAAACCACACACGCACACACACACACATTGACACATTCAATCCTGGGAGCGTTATTGTCCTTCATCAAGGCCGTTGACCGCAGAAACCTTGAGCAGCTCCTTCGTCGCTTTTTGGTTGGAAGCTGGAACAGTCCGGTATCCAAAATTGCTTGTTCCGATAGCGGCTGCTCATGGAGGCGTGCTATCCTTGTTGATAGCTGTTTTACGGGGGCGCTATACTGAGGAAAATGACAAAGGACTTGTGAAATAGGTTTCCTCGCGGCCACAGTGATCACAGGCATGACTGTCTACCATTGCGACTCGGTAAGCAAAGCCGTTCGTTACTGACACACAAGCCACAAGTGGCAGAGGGCGTTCGCTTAGGATCGGGATAGTTCAAATCGAATTGCAAATTAGAATGACGAATTCAGATGGTTCAGAGGAGTATGCAGAAAGACGGACGTATTCTAGATTGAATATATGTCATCATGCTCGAGCGAGCTGCATGGATTAATGCAGATCGCTTGATCCTTGATAATCAATGCCTGAATTCCATTCATGTTTTACTTGCTCTTGATAACCAAATGACTTCCTGCACGCCAATATCCTAAGCATTCCTTCCTAATAATAATAATATTTAGGGTTTAACGTCCCAAAACCACGATATGATTATGAGAGACGCCGTTGTGGAGGGCTCGGGAAATTTTGACCATCTGGTGTTCTTTAGCGTGCGCTGACATCCCGCAGCACACCGGTCTCTACCATTTCGCCTCCACCGAAATGCGACCGCCGCGGCCGGGATCTGTCAGCAGGCGGCACCGTATCCGCTGATCCACCTTGGCGGACAGCATTCCTTCCTGAATAATCCACATGTTCGACGCCACAGGGACATGGAAGCCGCTGAAAAGTTAGGTCTTGCCCGTTGTCTTCCAACTACTGATAGGCTTGTCTTATTTCCAATATACTTGGCCTTATGCACCACGTCATAATGCTCATGACACACAGCAGGGCTGACCCTCGAGTCTGTACTGTAGCATAGGTAGCCAACAAGTAGGCGCCCCCCTACGCAGCTCGGAAGAAACCCGGGACAATGAGCAAAAACGAGCTGGAGAGGCACAGCGGTGGGCATAGCCTCCGGCATCTACTAACAAACAGTTGGCTGAGTTTCGTTTGTGGACCAAGTTTCCTGTTTCCTGAATGGACGTCACTCTGGTACCGGCAGTAGAAACATAGCGTGTATATACATTGTATGTGGTGAGTCTAGGTTGAATCCTTTGAAGTTCTCTGCGGAGTGCTGCAAGCTCCACAGCAGTCGACGTAGTCCCATGAGACGTTGCAAAAAGATAGATTTGGACTTTTTCGACGGAAGATAACAGCGCCTGCAAATCGTCCTACAGTTCTGGACCTATCCGTGTAGAGTTGAACATGGCATTTGCATTGCGTCGTGCAGCATTAGTAGTGAGAACTGCTTTAAAGCTGGCGACGAGAGCTCGTCCTCCTTGCAAGTCCTTGGCACTGTCTGACGAAGTTCTGGTCATCATCGATAGAGACCTTTGCTGGAATCCCCATATGACCGGTCTTAAGAAGCGCCAGATACCCATTTCACATTTCCTCAAGTTCCTCGGAGGCAAGAAGTGGGGCAAATCGGTGCACGCGATGTTCCAAATATACCGGACTCTCTATTTCCCTGGCACCTGTGGTACAGTCTGTCCAGTGCTGACGAACACTTGCAAAAGGAACGTACGTACAATAGAAAATGCTCAGGGCCAGGCACCCAGAGTTCATCTCGCACTACCACGTGCACGTCAACAGCGTAGACCATTGCCATTTCAAAGGACCATCCTGCCGCCATTCACATAATCTTGGAGGTGTGTAACGTGAATATTAAACACCTGGCTCATGCCCCTGCCCACAACCGCACCTCGCTTCCAGAAGAGCGGCCAAATGCCTCCTTTTATTAAGAGGATTTCGGCTTATGGAGAGTGTCTCCCACAAGACTACACGCCTCTGAAGGAATCCTGACACCACTTTGGTGTCTGGACAGCACATACAGGCACACCCACAAACATACCTAATGGGTAGTTGAACACGTCCTCCCCCCCCCCCCCCCTTCCCCGCGAAAGAACTTTCTCGCTACGCCCTCGCCCTGCCCATTTGCTGCTCTGTTCTCGTGTTCTCCGTGCCGTTAACTAAATTTAGCCAGATCAGTTAAACCACACACAAGAAGAAAAACAACAATATACGAGGATAAGCGCTACTACCACTTCGTAGAAGCGCTCATCCTTATACGTGTTTTAATGTTTCGAGCTGGATTTTGTTATAACGAGGGTACACCATCTAGCCCAATAAACTTTCCTTCTCCGTGCCTTAAGAACCCTACCTTCGCGCTTCATAAGTACCAAACTGCAGTGAGTCACCACTAACCCTTGTTTTCTTAATTTATTTAACCTTGGCTACCTTTTTTATCATCTTCACAGGCCTAAAGAAATTTTTGCGATTCCCTCGCCAAAAATTTATTTTGCAGGTGAAATGTACTGACAGGAGCACCGGGTAACAGGACTTGTTTGACTAGCCTTTTCAAAACAAGCACACCAAGCATGATTAGGCAGAACATAGGGCCACCAATCGAAACGTTGGCCACTTTGTCTGGTGCAGTTATTGGTGTTGAGACAATCTCTATTCAAGACAGGCGAATGCTATTCATAGATCCTCAATGACAACCACATGATGTTTTCAAAGTAGCTTACTTTCGAAAACAATTCAGATGTGTGAAAAGAAGACGCTTTTCTTCCGGTTCCAACTTCAAAACATAGCCGTAGTATTGTATATGTTGCTGGCAGGAACTACATGTGAATAAGTCTGACAAATATTTCCCATAAGACTTTACCAGCGGCCTCTCTAGGTGATGTGAAGCGTTTACAAAAGAAATCTTTATGCAGCAGTAGTAAATCAACACTTTCCGGGGCTAGAAGAAAGATGCCTAAAAGTGCTAATTCCACTCAGGTAAAATTTCCTCTTACAGAAAACCAGCAACGGGGATTCTTTAACAGTAATATTATGTCAAATGCAGTTTTAACAAAGGAGGATATGGCTGCACTGACTGCTTCGATGCTGCTCATTGGATTGCTGATGAGCTTCTGCCAAGAAAGCCTCCAAGGCAGTGGGTGGACAGAAGTAAAAAATCCGAACGACGCCTTCTATCGCGGTTTAGCGGCAACCGTTCACATGGAGCAAAAGCAGCACAATGGTGAAGGCGTCTCGTATCTGGTAACCCAAGCCAGATGGAAGGTGGGTTCGCAGCGAGCTTGACGCTGGCCTGTGCTAAATGCGCAGTCTCGTTGTTCCTTACACACAACCAAGCAAACACACACACACACACACACACACGCACATCTGTGTGTGTGTGTGTGTGTGTGTGTGTGTGTGTGTGTGTGTGTGTGTGTGTGTGTGTGTGTGTGTGTGTGTGTGTGTGTGTGTGTGTGTGTGTGTGTGTGTGTGTGTGTGTGTGTGTGTGTGTGTGTGTGTGTGTGTGTGTGTGTGTGTGTGTGTGTGTGTGTGTGTGTGTGTGTGTGTGTGTGTGTGTGTGTGTGTGTGTGTGTGTGTGTGTGTGTGTGTGTGTGTGTGTGTGTGTGTGTGTGTGTGTGTGTGTGTGTGTGTGTGTGTGTGTGTGTGTGTGTGTGTGTGTGTGTGTGTGTGTGTGTGTGTGTGTGTGTGTGTGTGTGTGTGTGTGTGTGTGTGTGTGTGTGTGTGTGTGTGTGTGTGTGTGTGTGTGTGTGTGTGTGTGTGTGTGTGTGTGTGTGTGTGTGTGTGTGTGTGTGTGTGTGTGTGTGTGTGTGTGTGTGTGTGTGTAATTGTAAGATACATATATGTGAGAAGGATACGTTTCTCTCTGACGGACGAAGGCCGTGCCACGGCCGAAACGTTAGGCACCGCTTGCATGCACCGCTGTTTAATCAAATTTCATATGCGTGGCACTGGCTTAATTTTTTTTTACTTTCTGTTAATGTAGTCTTTTCCGGATTCGTCTGGGTGTGAGCGAAAGATAAAACGCCGTAATTGCAGTGCTTTCTAACGGAGGCCAACCTCCTCACGACATCGAGAACCAATTGATACTAATGTAAAGAACCATCAAACAGCCGCATCACAAATTTGTGTAGGTTTTCGCACTCCTTAAGAATGGTCTTTCCAAGCAGTCGTTTTGAACGAAAGGAAAAATAACTTTCTTTATAGAGCTTATGGGCTTTATTGACTTGTGTGGGAGTAAAAGGACCGACGCTCCTTGGCAGTGCTTTTTTGAAGTGTCACATACATTAACTACAGCACAGAGATGATTACAGCGGCATTAAGAGGCCCAACGTCGAAAAGAGTTGACAACGCGCTGGTGACTTGTGTTACCCACGTATTCTGTACTCAAATTAATACCCCGCTGAGTGTCGGTG